>CACRXK020000737.1:0-30895 GCA_902702795.2 Paramuricea clavata | reverse complement strand
TTGCCCTCTATATACCCCCCCCCCCGCCCGGTACGCCTATGAGATGGTTGTGATGGGCACAAAAAGACTAAAATGGACTAAAATTCAACGTGGCTATCCCACCTCTCTATTATACACTGCCTTTTCGAAGGCCTCCCAAATTCCCCGATCTGAGACCCTTACAGACCCTGTGTCCAATGTCACAGGTAACAACAAAATCCACTTAATATTATCTTATTATTATCTTATCATCCTTTCAGTTTTAAAGTTAGAGGTGTCACTAAGAAGAATTTCCATATTCAGAAAAACGACCGCGAAACATCTTCCAAGTCTCCGATAACCTATTGGTCTCTTTTCGACACGGCAAAAATATCCGTGAAACCCTAGCTCTTAGCTCCCTACCACAGGATTCATCGTCACAGAATGGCAACTTGTCTTGCCGGGTTACCAAATGCAAAACCTGTGATTTTATAGCTTCTGCCACCTTTTAAAAGTGCCAATCACAGTGTTTCAGATATGGAAATTCAATGTCCCATTTCTGGAAGCATCGATAGCCAGAAAAGACATGAAATGCGCCTCATTTCCAAACTTTGCATTTTCCATCCCTATGGCATCAATGAATGTTTTTCCTATGTTTAACTCTATCTGTCTTCACATGTCAAAAGCAGACATTGACTGCACTTTTATTCTTACCTTACACTTGTTTCATAGATATTTTGTTATATTTGTTGTAGTTTTCTATATATCTGTATTAATATATTCTGTAATGTGATTTTCATTTTTTGTTCAAACTTTGTATTGACTAAATCTATCTGATTAATTAATTGTTTGTCACGTGACCGCTTTTATATTATTTTTTTAGTATAAAAGCTCATGTCATTTTCCCGACGCCCGCTGCTAACTCCCGACGAATGGCGTTCGCTCGAATTTCGCCTTACATTTTTGACGTAGTTGCATCCCTACCAACAACAGCTTGTTTAAAATTCAATACAATTCATTGTGTTACCATGAAAATATTCTAGCAACTCATTTTGTAGCCATGTTTTATTTAATAAACTATGCGATATTCAATCTTGCGTTGTGAATGCAGACCTGCGGTAGTGACATATAGTAAATATATTCACATGAAACGTTCGTTTTGACTTTCCTATCAGGCGATTTATTGTGTAGCACATTATGTATGCAGATTCAGATGTTTTTCGTCATTGTATTGTTATATAGTAATATATCCTAAGGCTGGCAACATTTGCCAAAATATATTTACGTACACTAATATGATTGCTTGTAATCGTCCACGTACCCAGGGTTTTTCTGTGGCAATAAAGTGCGAGAGAAAACAGCCTGGGTACGAGGTTGCACCTTGGATATATTTTCTAAATTTATTAATAAATTTTAGAAATCTAAAATTTTTTGTAGAAGGCAGAATATGCAAATTGCTCGACAAACGTCATCTTCGGAAAGACCATCGGCTTATTGCTGAAAAATCAGAAAATTCCAAAAAAAGTTCATTGCCTGCAGTATATTATTCGGAATTTTCGGGGTTTTTTCAGCAACCAATTAAGCAATAAGCCAAATGTTTTTGAAGAAATGTAAGTACTTCTAAGCTTTTCCAACTCAAAAAATGATCCCAGATCCAACGGCGCGTACCGTTGTTCCGGGCGTAAGCCCGGGGCGAGTGTACTAATTCCGCTCGGTTTTTTACACCCGGGGAAAGGAAAGCATTAGCGAATTGGAAGTCTATAGTTCATCAATAATCACGGGTGCGTGGCTATGACCCAAGGGTGGATCTCCTTACTGATTTGAAAAATATGGTTGTTGGCCAAGAGTGGGATTGGATAAGCAAGATTTCAATTTTCAAAAACATTCGTTTCATACAATGAGCTTTCAGGCAATTTTGCTTTGAAGAAATAAGAAGAATTGATTTACTATGGGTAATATAATCGTGAACTATAGGGCAAGTTTGCTTTGAATGTTTAATGTTTATGAATTTTGTTAAAGCAATGCACTGCTTCATTTCTGTTTTCACTTATGTATCTGTAAGTTTCCTAAATGACCCTGTTTACTTTAATAAGATGTAGAAAATAACTTAAAATGTAAAGGAGAGAAAATAAATTTCAACACCAAACTGAAATTTCTCAATAATCTTACAGCTTATCAGCAAAAGCACTTTTACTTGAATGAGCATTTCAAAACATTTTACGGAGGGTTTCGGATTAAATTTTTAAGACATTAAATCAAGGCTCTTAAAATAACATACCTACATTATATATTTAGGAAATTCATTGTTGTATAGTTAGAAGTACTAAACTTTCAACTATTTTTCCTTTTTGCTCTTAAAATAACATACCTACATTATATATTTAGGAAATTCGTTGTTGAAAAGTTAGAAGTACTAAACTTTCAACTATTTTTCCTATTTACGGTCGGACCGTTCATTATTAGGGGATGGGCGAGAAACTGGGGGGAACTGAGATTTTCCAGATGAAAAAGGGGACTGTAATTTTGGTAAACCAAATCCTGGGGGAACCTGCAAATGAAGGAAAATACATCTATAAATTCCAAAAACTGATTTAATAATTGATGAGGAAATAAACAAAAATAAATCAGATTTATATCAATTTCATTTTTGAATCATTTCTCCTGCTAGACTACGTTGATTTTTAAAATTACTAGGTCAAATAGATCGTTTCTGAAGCTCTTCAAGTGATACATGTTTCATTAGATTTCTTAAAAACACTTGGGTATCGCTCGTGTTATAAGCATAGGTAATAGCATGGTTTCGATTACAATTTGGATATAACATGCACGAGTGCGTTTTTTCAAAGACCTCATAACAGAACGAGTCCGAAGGACGAGTGCTATTTGAGGCCTTTGAAAAATTCACGAGTGCATGTTTATCCAAATTAATTTCACGAGAAACCATGCTATTACCTATTAATAATTTATATAAAAATGTTGCAGACAATTGTAGTTTTAACTTACGTTTATAGCGAACATTCCACTGGCAAAGTTTTCTTGGCTTTGTTATATCACATTATACAACGCTAACAGGTTGAAAATTCGACTCGACCTATGTAAGTTTTGTTTATAGTCTTGTTTTTTTAAAAAAAGATAAAAGCCATATTTTCCAACTGAAGTCAACTTTACTTTATGTAGCGAGACGCCGTCTTTGTTTTGAAGCAATCTGTGACCGTTACTTCTTTAATCTAAACCGCTTTAAACTGATTGGTTGATTTTATCATCACAATGCTTTTCCACCAATAATCAGTTTGTTACAGATTTTTGCACTGTGCTTACAGAAAATTGCACTGTGATTACAAACATTTGCACTGTGATTACAGAAAATTGCACTTGCTGTTTGTTGATTAACGGCACTGAAATCAACTAATCACAGTTGAGTAATATTTTTATGTACATTATTAATCTGATAAATGATTGCTGTTAGTGCTTTGAATATTAATACATAATAACTAACTTTCTTTTCTGCTCTATGTCCTTGTTGTACAAAGTTTATAGCTAGTTGCACACAAAAAGAATCAAAAGCAAAGATGTATAGTGTGAATTGTATTGTAGCACGGTATATTCATATATAAATTGCTGCAGAAGTCTTTTTTTAAAGTGCATATAGTTATTGGGGGTACCTTATGTATTGTTAAGGTAAGGGGGGGGGGGGGACCGAAAATTTCAGTTTGACTAAGGGTGGGGTCCGGTCGTTTAAAAAAAACATTAATAAAAATTTAAAATGATCGCGTTTCTATGGCAACACTTGAGATGACGCGCAAAGCGAGCCAGTGTTCATAATAAACTTCACAGAAAAATTTTTATTGGATTTGAAAGCATTTAATATTTTTGTGCCCATTAAAACTATCTATTGGACCTCCAATGGTTTCAGTTGTACTCCATAAATAATAGTCAAGAAGTAATACTCAAATTAGACTAAATCTTGCTCAATTCTGATATTTGCCACAAAGAGTAACCATGCACCATGAACGATACTGAAGCAAACCTATATAGTACGGTATCCTTTAAATCTCTTTTGTAACCAAAGAAAGCTCTTTTACCTACCACAAGAGTGGAAAAAGTCGTTAAAATTATTCAAATAGTAGTAACCATCCTCTTCATACTCATCTTGAATCGAAAAATTTCTGCAACAAAAATAATTTGCAAAAGCATGAAAGTTACTTGCTACTTGAAAACATACGTTCATTGGTTCATTGACTCTTCAAAATGTTGGCCATATACCTGCAACACGACTTGAGTTCTACGCCAGCAAATGATTCAATACCAATAATTGCGAAGAAATAATAGAAAAGAACGATGACAATCCCTAAACTGTAGAAAGAAAAAAAGTTCTTCTCATGAGATTGCAATATGTTTGGGGTGTTGGTGCATGGTATAGTGTTTATATAGTCTTTCACCTCTGTTAGCAAGGTTTGATTCATGCAATAATTGTCTGATTATAACTTTCCCTCAGTCACAAGAGTGCTTCCAGTTTGACTCTATACCAAATGCAGCAGGTTAGCTTTCTCCAGTTACTGTTTCCTCCGGATTCTACCTGTAGTCAGGGTCGTAGCGAGGGGAGGGTATTGGGGGTAGTTAACCCCCCCCCCCTTTTATTAGAATTAACATATTCGGAAAATTGGGTTGGCCATTCGGAAAATTACGCCAATAATAGTTTAACGAAATTTTAGTTGTTAAACAGAGAAAGTATTATAGAATTGTATTGTCAGTATAAACTGATTTACGAAACATGGCATTTAGTAACAATTTACAAATCGTAAATTGGTAAATGGTTTTCGGTTTATAACTTCTGTAATATGTGTATATGTAGAATATGCGTATTTTTGTTTGTATTTGGTCAATAATTGACTCAATTCTCTCAAGAAATCCTTAGAAATTTCAAATTCGGCCGATAATTTTTATCAGTGCATGACAGTGGCAGGGAATGGATGATCGATCATTCAGCAAGCTAAAAGACTTACGGCACTGTGATCATCGATTTCAAAACTTTTAAATTAATATTAAAATTTTGTTTTAAAATTCAAAATTAAAATTTCGTTTTAAACAGCGAAAGAGATAGTTACAGACAGTGTGGACCTAGATCTACTGGTTGAGAAATGGTTCATGAAGACCAACCGATGAATAAATTTGTGACATTTATCTATTGATTTATTTATTAGGCTTTGCCAAATCAACTTAAAATCACTTGCTATACACACATTAACATAAACGATACCAGGGATGCCGGAAGTTGCTGGGGGCAAGGGGTGCAATTGGTTAACAAGAGGGCATATTCCTTAACAAAAGGGCACTAATGAAAATGAAAGGGCATCTAAAAATTATTTTTGGCGACCTCCCCCGCCCCTCCCCCCCGTCTCCCAAAATTTTTTGGTCAGTGTACCATTTTAGGGGTAAAAAAATTTTCCGGACATACCACAATTTTTCCTAAATACAAAAAAAATTTTCCGGACATACCGAAAATTTTTCCGGAAAATGTTATTTTTTCCGGAAATTAAAACATTTTTCCGGAAATAACATAGATTGAATTTTTCAAAAATGCCCTTTGCGCAAAAAATGCAATTTTTAATGAAAATTTTTCACGCAAAAAGGGCACTTTGTGCACCCGTTGCACCCGTATTCTGCACCCGTAGTGCACCAGTAAAGTTGTGAAGACAAAAGGCAACGGGTGCAACTGCACCCGCTGCACCCGTGGTTCCGGCATCCCTGAACGATACATACAGCTTTCGCCAATTACAGGCTTACAGCGATCCTTTACACAATAGTGGCAATACAAAACAAACTTTAAAATATCGGAGGTTAAAAGCAGAACACCTCAAGCTTACTAAATTCATACCATGCAGAATATTTATATTTTAAACTTTTTTTTTAAATATTCAAGCCGGATTTAAACACAGCACACAGAGAATTCTGCTTCTTCCCCCCAAAACTAACAACAGCACGATATGAGACGAGACAGGTTACGAGACGTATTACAAGACAAACATATAGATTTCCATTCATCATGCCTGCAATGGCGTTTTTATTACGTTTTATGGAAACTTTTGTGGACAATTGTGAACAAAAACAATTGCTGCCACACAACATAGCCATTGTGGCATTGTTGTTGAACTTATTTCATTATTATAACGTAGTTGTGATACATTGATATTCTAAGTGCGTCTAATAAAAAACGGCTTCACAAAATCTATAATTTATCGCGTCCTCATTTTTCCGATAGCAAACACGGAAACACTTTCGTAGCTTTGTATGCCTCGGAAAGATTCGGAATTTTTTTTCGTCATTCGGAAATTATTGCCCGCCCTCCCAACTATTCATGCTAGCTATGGCCCTGCCTGTAGTAACACTACATCAATAAGAGATAGATGACGGTTATATGACCCCTAGAGGGAACAGCTTAGAACTAATGGAGCGACACAGTGTAAATAAAAGTTGAGTTAAGTTTAGTTCTTCTCAACGCGTACTTGACTAAATTGGCAAGCAATATTCTTAACGTTTCGAACACAACACGGTAACTCTTCCTCAATTGGAACAATCTGTAATAAACATAAACATGAAGGTAAAATTATGAACATCCGACCATTGGTGTTTAGGAAAATTCATACAACTAAAACTGTGTTGTTTGAAATACAAAACAAAATGCGTATTCTTATACGACATACAGCAATAGTCTAATTGGACGAAGATAGATTGCAAACTTAGCTCCTTTATCAAAACTTCCAAGAATATTAAGAATTGTAACTAAAAAATCGAACCTACAATAAAAATAACATTATAAATGAAAAATATTTTATCCCCCAGCCACGCATGACCAACAGCGCGAAGCGACATTCTGTGCGTAAGCCCAGGACGAGGGTACTAAATCCGCTCGGCTTTTTACACCTGCATGATGACCTGGGGAAAGAAAGACACTAGCGAAGTCTAAATTTCTTAATTTTTTTCCTACGACTTGCACTGCTTCCATTTTTAAAAAAGCTGTAGGTTTTCTAAATTACTCTGTTTAAGTTAAGAGGAAAACCTGAAATGTAAAGGAAGCGCTACAAATTAATTTGAACACCTAACTGAAATTACTCAACAATTTGATGAAGTGTAAAAGCAGTTTATCGGCAAAACAGTTACGTTGAATCACATGCATCCCTATTTGGGGTATATTTGTATTTTTATATTATATATATTGTCAAGAGATGCTAAAATATTGCATTGAAGTGAGAAATGAGGTTGCTTACCACTATTAGAATGTGTAATTGAGTTTTTTGGGGTGATTTGGGGTAATTTTCAATTCGCTTGAGATACGTACAGTATGACGTATCATTCTTACTACGGAGAACAAATGGAGAAGACGTACAGCTAGGTTACTTCCGCTCCAATTATCCCGATTTAGTCGCATCGACTTCACAAATCGTTCTCGCGTCGCTAAATAACGCATTGGATTGTAAAAAAAGAAGATTCGTAAAGCCCAGTAAATTTCCTATAACATAAATCGTCTTCAGCGATCAGAAGCCTTATTGTTGTCAGTGAAATCCATAAAATGTTCGATCTCAGGCAGCGTGACTCCCATATGCTACGAAATATTCCGTTGAGAGTTCACGAATTCGAATTAGCACTCTGCTGTCATTGGTTGATCCGAATCTCGTTGTTGTTGCCGCGTGTAAGCGATTCGGATAAACCAATGATAGCAGAGTGGAGAAAACGATGCATGTTATCGGAAATATACTGGGATTTACGAATCTGTTGTTTTTTTCGGGATAACTGGAGCGGAAGTAACCACCTGCCTTCTCTATTTTTCACGCTAGTAAGGATGATACGTCATTGGTACTTTTCAAGCGGATTAAAAATCACCCCAAATCAACCCAGAAGAATCAATTACATACATTGTGGTAGTGGTAAGTAACCTTATTTCTGAATCTAATGCAATATTTTAGCATTTTTTGACAATATATATTCTGTCATAGGAAGCTAATATAAAAATACATGCAAATATACCCCAACCACATATGAGCTTGGGATGTCTGTGGTGGAATGAGCATTTCAAAACATTTTACGAAGCGTTTCAAATTTAATTTTTCATTAAATCAAAGCTTACAAAATGCACAATAACATACCTACAATATATGTTTCGGAAACGCATTGTTGTATAATTAAAAGTACAAATCTTTCAATTATTTTGCCGTTTTGTACACAAAGTATTAAAAAATAGAAAAATTGACAAATATCGTGTTGTCAGGGCAAAAACATGAGGCCACAACGCGAGCCTGGGTTCAGTATTGACCTATTACGAACAATTCATGTTAAATCAATATTTAGAAAATATAGGCGAGGGGTTGCTGCATGCATGTATTTCTAGTCTATATAATATTTGTTATAACATTTTGGTTACAAAATATTTATGTAAAATCCATCCTGGATGAACATGGACTATGTTTTTCTTAATGAATTTTCTAGATGGAAACTTTGCTTAATTATAAATTTTGTACATTTCTTTCGACGTAACCAGGAGAAGCGGCGAAAACGATAAGCCCTCTGGCAGAAATCGAAGCTGCGGCCATGTTATTCCGGTGCAGTACTCTAACCAACTGAGCTACAGAGTCAAGTTCATGTATATTGAGTTGTCGCGCTCTAACTGCAAGTTCATCTAGAAACATCATTGTATTTACCCATAAAATGCTTTTTCTTACCAATTCCAGTAGGAGTCAAAATAATCACGAGGACCCAAGGCAAGGATTTTTAACAAGGCTTCGGTAGCGTAAACTACACAATTGAAAAAAACATCAAGATTAGGTTTGTGAGAACAAGAGTATACTACCTATAATGATAAATGTTACTGATACAGAAAAAATATCTTACTCGCGGTGAAAATGTGGGAAAACCAGTGAAGTGTACTGAAATGTCGCTCAGAACGACTAAGGTTTGAAGCCGAAACTACTTCAAAGACAACTGTACATCCGTTGATGAAAATTACAATATCTGTGTAAATAAAAAAATTAGTATATTTGAATTTTGGACGTATCTTTAACGAATCACAATAGACTGTAGTGTTTATTGCACTCTTGCGCCAGTGGTCTCATTTTCATGCGTTTATTTCCTTACATTTTAATTACTAGATTAAGGAATAAGGATAAATTTGTGATAGAGCTCAAGAACAAAGAGAAACACACAATGCCGTAGCTTGGATCTTTTGAATAGAGGGAGTGAGTTTCAGTATATAATAGCAGACAATGCGTAAGAATAAATTGATACACATTTCGTTTGGTTTTGTGATGGTGCAATCATCCCTAACCCTAACCCTAACACCTCCACATCCCCAAACACCCCGCGCGATACGTCACTGGAAACACATTCGTGCCTTTCATGCTAAAACAGACAAACATGGTAACGAGAGCATTGGGGAAAAATGCAATGGAAAGTAAATCCAAGGCTAGCGAATTAATTTAAAGACGGCTTAAAACTTACACATTACAACATCAAAACAAGAATAAAACGATTTTTTAAATGGTTCTGCAGTCACCAATATATGGATGCCTATACAAACAATATAAAAACCTATTTATTCCTTCGTTGTTAATGAAATAAAAGTCCAGAATCTGAGATGACAAATTTTATTAAAGTTCATAATCAATTACGTTCTAACACTTTACGAATGGGAACAGGAAAATCCCAATTGTGGAACCATTCGGCATTAGTATCCTGGAATTAAAAAAGAAGGAAACTGAATTAATTGCAATATTACTCTCGATTTCAATTTGCTTTTCAAAACTGACTTCCAATGTTTACTTCTAAATTCGAAATGTTCGTTGTAAAGTTCCGAAGTTTGTTTCGAAGTTCGTTCCGATGATTTACGATAATCAAGTTTAGTAAGTTGTAATTGGCTAGTTAAGTGAACCAGCCAATCAAATCGCTTGCTATTGAATCATCGTAAATCATCGTAACGAACTTCGAAACAAACTTCGGAACTTTACAACGAACATTCCGAATTTACAAGTAAACATTGGAAGTCAGTTTTGAAAAGCAAATTGAAATCGAGAGTAACAAATGAACTAAACCTAGTTACCAGAAGATGAAATGTCTTACCCGACGCCATGAAAGTTTTGTCACACCATAAATATTGCGAAATTCGTCAAGACTACAGGAGAAAATGCATGTAATTATTTACGACTCTCTTTCTTATATTAATCTTTATGACACAAAGAAGTCTTACTTAATTTTCCCTGATCTTCGTTCATCCAGAAGTTGGAACACAAGAATTTTATTCAACGCAGCTAAGATATAATGAGGGTAACATTAATAAATGGGGCGCGTTAAAGCAGCTAAGATACTATTAGAGTAAATTATTAATAAATGGGGCGCATATACCCGCTTAAAAAGTGGGCGAGAATATAATTATAATGCACTTGTCATCGGAACCTCCCCACCAGGGGAAACATGGGGCATATGTGGGGGATGATGGGCTTTAGACATTTCATTGTGTCCCATTGGGTTGGGGCTTAGGCAATTTTCGTCAAATTCGTATCGCTGCCACTACTACAAACGTCTACGACCGCACCTACATATTTTTGCATGCTTACAATTCTAATTTTAAACAGCCATTCTACGTTAAATTGTAATTGTTACCAATAACCGGATTGGCAGTTTAAAATTAAGCCTGTTTTATACGTCGAATTTTGGTCGCGTCGAATGCAATTAAGACAATAGATAATGAGATGATAAACCTCATTAAGCTTCATTATCTATTGTTTGAATTGCATTCGACGCGACCGAAATTCGGCGTATAAAACAGGCCTTAGAATTGTAAACATGCAAAAATATTCAGATGCGGTCCTACCTGTTTGTGGGAGTGGCAGAGAAACGAATTTTTGATGCGATTCCACAACTCGGTGAGTTCCGTAATATTCAATGTTTGAAACTTTTAATTGGTGTGTTGTTCCGAAAGGGGCTTTTGCTTTCCCCTATGGGTGGGGATTTTCTTTCATTAGTTTCTAAAAAGGTCTATGCTCCTTGTTTCCCCGGGGTGGGTGAGTGTTTCCGATGACAAGTGCATAAATTTCAGCACAGATTTGGACATACACATTCTAGGTTTGTAATACTTCAACAGTTTCTGAAATTTTGTCAGGTCGATACCATCGTCCTAAACCAAAAAAAGAGCACACAATCTCTAAAAAATGTTGTAACAATAAAGAATGTTCATTGACACGCAATGTTGCTTCGCATTGCGATAAATATCACAGATTTATTCGTCAGTGTAGAAGCTGCGCGTTAATAATCGAAAATTATGGATTTAATAATCTACCATTGGTTCTATATCTGTAATCGTCTTGTAAGCACGTGTTGCACCTTCCCTGCAAACATATTAGAGATATTAACGCCTGTTTTCTGCAAGCACACTCACTTTTAAAGGTGATCTACAGTCCGTATGTAAACAAAGCCTTTGTTTACATTTTTGTGTCCAAAATATTGAGCTTTATTTGACAACTATTTATATTTTCAAGCTTCTAGAGTATAATAAATGATCAAGAAAAAACAATCAGGCTTTTCAAGAACTCAAAACATAGTTAAACTGTTTGTATCATAAAAAGTGGGCTCATTTGTGCACATGCGCAGATCGGACTGTAGATCACCTTTAAGCAACGTTCAAGTGATCAGGTCCTGTATAGTCAAGTAGGATTGAAGTATGAGTGTGACTGGAGTATGATTCCACTCACTGGGGGGAGCACTCGTTCTTTAAAACCTCTTGTTCGTTTGTATTTATAGAGCTCACTCGAGTGCGACTTGTCTGTGGGCACTTGTCGTTGCGGCTCAAAAGTGCTAATACTCAAAAATACTCAAAAACTTGCAACAAAATTTGGCAAATTTACTAATTTATGAATGTCCTTTTAAGCTATAATGATAGATTTCGTCCTTCTTGTCTGGATCGAAATTTATTTCTATGGCTGGAATCATCCATGCCTGAAGTATGCATTTCATACTCCGACTTTCTGCTACCTGTGGAAATTTGCGTAAAACAATCAGTGTAACTTAGTGTCCATTTATTCTTGCTATTTGGTGGTGCATTATTCAAATATTCTGATCTTGTTTCACTCGCTACTCTGGTTTAAAACCAGAGAAGCGAGCGAAACATGATTGATATACCTGGTTGCAGTGAACGAACAAACTTTAAATCTATTCTAATCTGTTTAGCCACCTACCTATCAATGTTAGTATCGCTATGTACAAGAGAGTGAGGCTCAAGGGACATACATACTCGTTTCTCCCGCCATCCAAACTTTGTTTCATCTCACTTCTCCCATTTAACGCCTTTTTAAATTAAACCCCTTTCGTAATTCCTTGTTATCTTTTGCGCTTTCTTTATTCCATGCTTTCTTCCAGAGATCTTCCCTATTCACTACCCATTTCTTCCGTCCGTCCGTCCGTCCGTCCGTCCGTCCGTCCGTCCGTCCGTCCGTTCGTTCGTTCGTTCGTTCGTTCGTTCGTTCGACCATTACTTCCTTTCTTACTGATTTCTTTGATTTAGATTACACTACATATAACTCACCGCTTGTGACGATGAAGACTCAATTTATTTTTTGATGAAAACGTCGCGTAAACGGTGGCCAGTAACTGACAAAACAAAGGAGAGCTAATTGGAAAAAGAGTTTGTAAGAGGGGATTACAAACCCTGAACGCGTTTGCTAGGCAACGGAAGTTTAAAGACTTCTATAGATTGACGGTGCGTTATCTGTATTAGCCAAAGTTCAACAAGAAAAATATCTTACCAGACTCATAAGAAAATATAAAGCGACTGCAATATATATAACGAAGAAGAACACAGCTCCTCGATGTTTGTGATAAGCTGGCATCATCACGTCTGGATAACTGCAAACAAGGGTGACACAACGATAATATTATGGCATCTCAAACTCAACTAAACCAAGTTTATTTATACTATTTAGCCCTATCTGGTGCTAGACAAGTCATCTCTGGTGTGTAAAGTCATCTCTAGTGAAGAAACAGGCTCAGGTTTGGAGAAAACTTGTGGTGTTTCCTAAGTTCTTAGCCTTGGCTGTAGAGCCTCGTTTTCGTAATTGCGGCCCTTTATCAACACCATCTGTTGAAGGAGTGAAATCCCACATGCAGATAAACACGAACCATTGTACTCCCTGGGTCTTTACTACTTATCACAAAACATTTCATATTTTCCATACTTTGCAGTTGTAACAAGAACAAAAAGGCTGACAAAACTTCTTGGAAGTGAACTGAAATTCTGAAACAAAAAAATTTGGTCTTTGGCGTGATTTGTGTGGATAAGGTTATAACTAGACTTGGCAATCCACAAAACTAATTTACAAGAGAGTTGCTTACTTCGTCGTTTTCATTGGTTGAAAAGAAGTAAAAACCTAGCATAAAATATGGTGCATATTAGAAAGAGAGTTAACTCATTGAGCGCTAGCGCTATCCCCTCGATAGGTAAAACCGTCTAGTATTAGACAGAGCGAAAAAAGTAAGGTGCATTAGGGCGCAACGCAACGTAATGCGTTAAGAAACTTGTTCGTACAGTTTTTTGAGAATTTCATTGCGTGTTTTCTATGGTGGTCAACGTTAAATGTATTGAAATTTATAGCAAGCAAATAATGCTAAATGTTTCCATTATATATATTAATCACCAAAGACAAGGTCAATACATCTAGTGAACAATTTAATCTCTCTAATAACCGTCTTTCCTTTTGGATTTAACCACCATTGGCAAGGCTTTCATAATCGGCTATGGTGAGAAAACTGGCGGCTGGATTACCTTAGATTTAGTAAAAATATTCCTGCATTGGGAACCAATGCAGGTATATTTTTACTAAATCTAAGGTAATAATTTATGGCAGTATTGGAGTTATTGACATGTCACACTTGGTCAAACCATAGATTGTAAAATAACTGGATACAAAACTTCCTGACGTCATTGACTCATCCTTGTTGAAAAACGTGACGTCACGCGTATTGCGAATATTACCAAAGTTCTCGGCATTTCTGTTGTTTTGCTATATTTTCCATTTTAAATGGGTGATATTGAAGCATAAACTGGTCTAATTGTTTTAAAAATATGCCTAAGCCACGACAAAGTATTCATTACAAATGTTTTTCGTCTTTGTTTTGTATTTTCTTACATTTGTAGCTACGAAATTGGCGTCACAAAATTTAATGAAACTTGCGATGTATTTTTCACAGTTTAGTACTTGAAATATTTGCTAAAATTGACTGGGAATACTTAGAGTTTTTATCGTAGAATGGCGCGGTTATATTCATTAATGGCTCTTTGACTAAAATGTTTAGCTGTATTATTGCTAAACATGCCGTTTTTGAGAATTTGGTTTGCAACTAGGTTTCAACATCCAACCACGCCATCTTTCCATTGAAAACATTAGGTCACG
This sequence comes from Paramuricea clavata, assembly GCA_902702795.2. Lineage (NCBI taxonomy): Eukaryota > Metazoa > Cnidaria > Anthozoa > Malacalcyonacea > Plexauridae > Paramuricea > Paramuricea clavata. Next base: position 16,508 of record CACRXK020000737.1, on the reverse strand, counting down.
TCAGCTAGTTTCCTATCCATTTATTTTATTATCCATAGTCAAACTTACCGAGTATAGCAAAAATGACCATGAAAAACAGCAATAAAGCAAATATGTCCAGCACTGGAGGCATTGATCTTAGAATATCTCTGAATACCCTAAGAAAACAGAAACAGCTTTGGCATACGGTATTATACATTTAAACGAGAGACTAAAAAAAGTTGTGATTAACAATGTATTGGTGGATTTCACTAAGCATTATCATTCAGCAGATGCCGACAGATAAATGGCGTTGTCCATTCAAGCTACGAGCAGGTTTATATCCGTACCGCTCCCCTTTCGTAAAACGTCTTATTCTCTAAACTTAATCGCGCAACTTTCGAAGGGGACATATTACGCAAGGAGGACATCATCTGCGACGCGGATAGTGTCCGGGGAGACAGTAGCAGCTAGCGAATACTGTCCAGGCAGTCATAAAATCCCCTAGCTAGCGGAGAGGGAGGACACCCTTTTGTGGAGGACAGTATCCACTGTGACCCAACCGGTTCAATCGGCAGATATTTTAATTATTTTATTTGTTTGCTGCAATAAGTCTTAACATTTCTGGGGCCGGTTGTATAAAAACGTAGTTAGCGCTAACTGTAGTTAGCGTTAATCACTGTAGTTAAATCCTTAACTGTAATTAGTTAACTACATGACTTAACTGCGTTGCACAAAACGTAGTTAGTCGGATAGTTAACTATTAATCACGTAGTTAACTGTGCGTGGGGCTTGCGTGGGGCGTTTAAACAGAAAATGACATAAAGTAAGCAGCGAGTAACGACCGCTGACAAACATTTTCAACACGATTGTGGACTCGTATTTTGCAAATAGGCGGGAATTTTATTCAAAACACTAGAAAACAGTGAAAACTAAACAAAAAATAAAGAAAAACCGCGGCAAAAATGATAAAAAGAATGCAGTTTTTCCTTGAGATGTCTACGTTAAACCAAGGCATAGCTGTTTGGGAATTATATATCAGTGTTTCTTGGTGTAATGGACCATACTTCTTCGAGAAATCCTCCTGTGCAAAAATATGTTCTGTTTTCGTAAAAACACCAAAGCGATAGCATTCGAAGAGTTTATATTGTCAGGAAACATTCACATGGAAGATAGCGATTGAAAATCTCAGGTAAGCGTTGCTTTTCATTATCGTTTTACTGAAAAATGTTGTTCACTCCTATACAAACGCCATTTTTAACTACGTTTTGGACAGTTAACTATACCCTAAAACATAGTTAACTTTAACTACTTTTTAACTGCAGTTAAGGCTAACTACACTTTTATACAACCGGCTTAACTACGTGATTAAAGTTAACCACTTTTTAACTACTTTTTAACTGCAGTTAGCGCTAACTACGTTTTTATACAACCGGCCCCTGAAGTTGACAATCATATATTGATCAGTGTGATTACCAAAATTGTACCAATGACACCACAGGACGCCCAGACTCCGCGTGAAGCCCGCAACCAGCCTTTAGGGTTGGTGCTAGCAAAGGCTGGATGCGGGCTACACACAGAGCCTGGGCTTTCTGTGATTAGAATGCAGTATACTTATACCTTCGAACGCCTCCAAAATAATATGTATCCAGCAGAAATGACGGTCGTAAAGCTCTCGTCACTCTCACATGAGAGTCATTTCTAATCAGAACAACAATCACTTCTATTGTCATTGTAAAAATTAATAACAACTACAAATTTAATTGAAAAAAATCTGTGTGAGATTACTAGTTCGTATATGGATTTCTACAACATGCAGGTTGTTTGATTATAATTTCACCTCAGGCAAATGAGAGAAAAGTGGCAAAGCCCAGTTTGTCTCTACCAGACACCTCTGGTTTTGTTATGTAAGTTGCAAAACCGGACCAATAAAGAATCACCCTTACTAAACCTCAAGAGAGGACATTTTAAAACAGTACAAAGCAAACAAGTCATACCTTCAATATAGTCTTTATATGAAACTTGGAAAATTGTATTCCTTGCCATTTTATTTTGATGCCAAATAAAATACTTAAGATTAAAAGACAAGATGCTTCGAGAGTACCATGTACCTAATGAAATACAGAATATGTTAAGTGCTGTATAATGGTGGATGATGATGATGATGGTGATGGTGATCGACGCTGGTGCATGAAATAATGATGGTGGTGATGATAATTGTAGTGATTATAGTCCTGCTTGTCTGGTAGTGATGATGTTGGTGGCGATCAGGATGGTAGTGATGATGACCCTTTGGATAATATTGAAGGAAGTGGTGGTGATGATGGTAATTGTGATGGGGTCAAATTATGATTATCTAATGATGATGATGATAGTGATGACAGTAGTGATGGTATGTAATTGTGATCGTCATAATGGGGCTGATGATGATGTTGATGATGATGGTGATGATCATGGTGATGATCATGGTGATGATAGTGATGATAGTGATGATAGTGATGGTAAACGGTGATGATGGTGATTGTAATGGGTTAGATGATGCTGGTGGTGGTGATGATTGTGGTGATGGTGATAGTGATGTTGATATACATACCCAAATTGGGACGTCCATTCCCAACATTGCAGGATGTTCGATGGCTGCCAATGCCAACAATGTAACAGAGGCGACAACATCAAGAAGTTTGTACAAAGTTGTGTGAACAATAACATAACATTTATAACGATATTTGTCAAAATGTTCATTAAATTCATGATACTTCTCATTTGCTGCCCCTTGTTCCAAACAAAGAGCAGCTTCCTAAATGAACAAAACAATATTTAACCCAAAGTGCCTTCATATTCCCAATGTTGTTATTTTGCTCTTTTTAACACCAACTGTCTGCATAAATAGGGTACACGATACTGTACTTACCTGGAATGCGCACTGTTCTTTTGAATCTGAAATGGCAGGAAAATGAAATGAAAAAATAGGGATCAATAATTTAAATTTAGTTTGGAAAAATAAATATCATCAAAAATAATGGCGGAATATCAAAACGGTGGGCGATGGTCTTAATTTCCCTATAGGTTGCTTCGTTCATGCCAGTTAAGCGTTTTTTGTACGCACGTATGCACACGAAGCATGGTTTAAATCGTTTAATTCTAAATTTTATATAAGTACAAATTACCTCAACAAATACACAATAACTCATACACAAAACTAAATAAATTATGTCCTTTTATTCATTTAGTTCATACGTAACTTTAAGTTTAAATGGATTAAAACTTTTCCGTGCTTTTAACGGAAATTAAGCAGCCTTAAGGGGGCTCCCTTCACTTTTTAGCAAAATTTGAAGTTGATTTAGTCTGACGTCATTCTCGATTCGTGTGAGTGGAAAATTCGTAGTCTTTTTTACACAAGCCGGTGAAATAATTTTTGAGTGCTTAGTTTGAAAAGAACGACGTGATACCGGTACTTTTAAAGCGTACGCAGTAATAGTTGACCTGCATCTAAGGACGTAAACGAGCTTATATTCAGTTATAAAATTTGCATAGCCAAAAGTCTCAAATTTGATTGGTTACATAAAGGATATGTGCTAATATGGTCCATAATAGCGACCTAAGTATAGATTATGTTTCTATGAACTGATCTTAAAAGTATAGATCATTCGGCATTGAAGTAATGACTACAAGATTTAAAAGAACATGCATGTCACAATTGGACGTACATTATTTTGATGTTCAAACATTGTTGTGCCAGGACAAAATTTCATTCGCATTACAAGTTGCATGAAGCCAATTTGGTAGAATTTGCACGAATATATGAACAAAACCGTCAACTAAATAAAAGAATGATCGAATAGATATACAAGCGAACTCATATGCAACTCAATGTCGTAACTCGTTCACTCTTTTCAGGCTAAAGGCAGTCAATCTTAAGGTAAAGCGGCGAGTAAGCTGCGGTTTCGTTTAAGATATACAAAAGTTTAACGCAAACATTTCACAATGCCGCATCTCAAAATACTGTATATACTGTTGGGAAATATATTGAGAATAACACATGGGTGCGCGGAAATACCAGATATATTTCGAGTGTTGAACATGATATTTCACGAGTGAGCGCAGCGAGGGAGTGACATATCATGTTCAACACGAGAAATAAATCTGGTATTTCCGCGCACCCATGTATTACCAATGTAGGACCAATCACATAACTAGGGCAGCAAAAATGTTCATATGGCAAGGCCAGAACAGGAACAACGCAGAGAAAGAAAAAGCCCTGTAATAGCTGGAAAGGGGGAGGGGAAGAAGAAATAATGGAACTTTTGTAACAAATCCGAAACTTGGTAAGTGATTTCGACAAAATAATCCCAGTCATTTTACATGTTGACATGTTTACAGAATGTATGTGAAATTTTTAGGGCTGGACAGGTAGCGGCACATTTCCAAGCCTGGAGATTACTAATGACAAAGGAATTTTGTCACAAATAACCGGCTGGAGTCCGTATTGGGCCAGTATTGAATATACTGAGAGTCTGAGACAACAGGACAACATAGCCTACGTGGCCATAAATTCCTTCCCATGAATATACCTAAGGTATACTTGATGTTGAGGTATCTAAGTTAGTGGCTAAAGGGGTAGTATAGAAAGTGCAATAGTGCAGTACGAATTATTTCTAGTATATTTGATATGTTTACGCAAGATGAATCATGGATGCTATGGATCGTCCAAAGCAAGATGGGTTTAAACCTGGAAAGGTTTAAGTGGATCAGTGGTTCACCATCATTTTAAGATGGATTCTATCATGCAACGATATAACTAATCTAGTTACAAAGGTTGCTTTATGCCAACTTTAGACATAAAAGATGCATACTATTCTATACTACAGTAATTATAAAATCCTCTGATCGTAAATTCTTACGGTTCACATAGAGGGAAGAATCTACTAGTTAACATGTTTGCCCAATGGCCTTTCGTGTGCACCTAGGATATTTACAAAACCTTTGAAACCTGCTTTAGCAACCTTGCAGTCAAGTTCATGTATATATAGGTAATCGGGTGTGCGGGTTGTGATAAAGTGGACTTCAATAATTTGGGTCCTTGCACTTCACTTGGTGGAAATTAACATTAGAATGTTAGGGTTTGTAATCCAAGTGAGTATATATATATTTTAAGACCTGACCAGGAACGACTGCGAAAAATGCAGCACAAGGTCCTCTCGTAGGAATTGAACCTACGGCCCTTCGATTCCGGTGCAGCGCTCTAACCAACTGAGCCACAGAGGCCAGCTGTTGAGCTGTAACCGTAAGTTCATGTATATATAGGTAATCGGATGTGCGGGGTGTGATAAGGTGGACTTCAATGAATTGGTTCAGTTCTTGCACTTAATTCACTTGGTGGAAATTAATACTAGAATGTTTGGGTATGTAACAACAGCTCTATCTATATGGTATTGAGCACTGTTTGTGTTTCGTAAACCAAAATCTGAAGCTATATATATATATATATATATATATATATATATATATATATATATATATATATATATATATATATATATATATATATATATATATATATATATATATATATATATATATATGTTAATCACCGTAAGTAAGTATTTTTTAGTGAACAGGAAAAGTTGAGACTGAGTCGGATATATATATATATATATATATATATATAGCTTAAGATTTTGGTTTACGAAACACAAACAGTGCTCAATACCATATAGATAGAGCGTAATATAGTTTTTCGTTTTATCTCAAAAAACCACAACAGTCTGTTTCATCCGTATAGACCACCTGATAATTCCTATACGGATGAAACAGACTGTTGTGGTTTTTTGAGGTAAAACGAAAAACTATATAGAACATTAGAACATACTCTAGAACATTTTCATCTTAACATATTACAGAGTGTACAATTACACACTTAACATAACACTTGCAGAACTAGTATTGTTCGATGCTGAATTAATATAAACGAGTATGTTTATGACATTCAGTATATATTTCATAATTTCCAGTCTTAAATCCGTCTGACCGTGTAGCTCAGTTGGTAGAGCGTCGATCTAGTAATTCGAAGGTCGCGGGTTCAAGACCCAGCCGCGGCAGACAACATCTTTCTGCTTGCGCTGGGAATGGAAATTATATAATAGACACTCTAGAACATTCTCATCTTAATATATATATATACATATATATATATATATATATATATATATATATATATATATATATATATATATATATATATATATATATATATATATATATATATATATATATATATATATATATATATATATATATATATATATATATATATATATATATATATATATATATATATATATATATATATATATATATATATATATATATATATATATATATACACGGTTTTCCATTATTGAAAAGTATAGTGATTTCCTAGCGTGTTTTCCTATTGGAATTTCGTCTACAGCTATATCAGTCAGGTTTGAAGCCCAAGATAATGCTTGGTCCAGTAAGTGTTTGGAAATTGAAGAGTATAGAAATCAGCTCTATCAAACGAAAGTTCAAAAGTATGCCTGTGTTTTTCCTTTATGTTGCCAAACCATTCAATTACTTTTTGCGTGTTTCTCCATTGATTTACATTCAAAATTTCTCTTTTCAAAATTTAATATTTTAATACAATTTTTCAATTGAATAAGTTGCTACTTTAAGTTCAATGCAACAAGCAATCATCAGGCAACATATTAATACGGTCACAGAACAAGAAGGTATATATATATATATATATATATATATATATATATATATATATATATATATATATATATATATATATATATATATATATATATATATATATATATATATATATATATATTTATATATATATATATATATATATATATATTTAACAATTATAGGCTACCATGATCTCGAGTCGTATGTGAGCTGATAGCCGACGAGGTGCGTAGCACCGAGTCGGCTATCAGCCATATACGACGAGAGCGAATGGTATAATTGTTTTATAAATTTTATTGTATAATTGTTCAATAAATATCCTCTGTTACAATGTCTTGACAATTTGTTCGGCCAAAAGCCGCTTGGCCTTGAAAATTTGAAATACTTTTGTTTTACGACTCGAAGACGAAGTGAAAGATTAATGGTTTTAGAACCGGTATATCTCACAGAAAAGCTCAGGTATATTATACAGATGTTTGGTAGTATAGTAGGTGCTTGTTGACTGCAAATTCATTTGTCTTTCGTTGCAAACTTTTCTGAACAATTTATATTTTCAATGAACATGTTTTTTTCGCAGTTGTTTCGAATTAATTCTTTAAAAAACTTGTATTTGAACTAATTTCCTTGTAATAAATGTATTTTGCTAACCTGTCAAATTTTTTTGAGAGTTTTTCCTTGTACTATTATCTTTCTCAAAGCGAATATTTTCCTTTTTTCTGCTTCGCAAAATTCATGTAGTTTTTGGACCGCCATCTTGTTTTTCGCTACTCGCCGTATATGAGCTGATATACGGCGAGTAATTCAACCAATTAGATTGCAGAACAGCTCATATACCGTGAATGACTATATTATAAATATATATATATATATATATATATATATATATATATATATATATATATATATATATATATATATATATATATATATATATATATCAAGAGCCAGCCCCCAAAAATCTTCATTTATAAATATCAAAAAATCAAAAAATCATAAATCTTCAAAGTAAATAAATTATATTTTTACGTTTCGGGGACAAGCCCCTTCTTATATATATATATATATATATATATATATATATATATATATATATATATATATATATATATATATATATATATATATATATATATATATATATATATATATATATATAGATAAAGATAAAATAAACCTGGTTTACTTCATAAGATTTATTCATAAGATTTGTGAATAAATCTTATGAAGTAAACCAGGTTTATTTTATCTTTATCTATTAGCTCTATATGTCTACTATTAGCTCTATTTTATCTTTATCTATTAGCTCTATAAGCTCTATTACTCTACTCATATATGACTTATATACTCAGGTTTATTTTATCTTTATCTATTGGCTCTATATGTCTACTATTAGCTCTATTTTATCTTTATCTATTAGCTCTATAAGCTCTATTACTCTACTCATATATGATTCTAAATACATATTTGGTATATATATATATATATATATATATATATATATATATATATATATATATATATATATATATATATATATATATATATATATATATATATATATATATATATGTATATATATATATACAATATAATAAAAAAGGGAATCAATATTAAAGATACACTGAAATTATATGCTGTCTTGTTTAGTTGTTTCATATACGCAAAGGCCGTCGGGTTTTAAAGCCATTATAAAATCAATACTTAAAACAAACTTACCTTCGTTAACGTTGGCTCCCTTCTTTTAGCCGATTCTTTCGCCCTTTCTTTCCGTGAGAAAGCTTTCGAAACTTACAAAATCTTGCAAAAATTCGAGCAAAAATGAAATATATTTGTAAGAAATTTATCAACATCAAATCAAGAAATGTTTGCTATTTCGCTGTCGTCATGCAGTCGTTATAATGCAAACATATAGATCAAAGATATACACTGGGTGAAAGAAAATAAATTTACACTCACTTGATCACAAAGTAGGATATTTTCTTTTACATCTTAGTCGGCGAGCAGTAATTTGACGACTTCCTAGTTTGTATAAATGGTTTCGCATTCTGGTATTCTTCATGTATTGGGGGGGGGGGGGGGTTCCGCCGCCACTGGAGTCACATAATTATATCAATACCGAAAAGTTAAATACAGTATTTTAATCGGAAAATTGGTTCCGAGAACTTTCGAGTGGCGATCTTACGGTGTTTATATGCAATACTCAAACTCTATAGATACATTGGACTTATCAACACAGCGAAATCATTCCCAAGCCTCTCCTATGCGTGCTGCAATAATTCAGCATGCATTATCTTGAATACGCGACGCAAGTTGTCCTACTGGATCTGTCGAGTTCCTTTTCGATAATGCGGATTTATGCGAAAAATTTTAAGTCCGGAGTCCAGTCGAAAGTCCAGTCTAAACCTAGTCCAGTCCAGTGTTTGCAAGATGCCTATTCTTTTAAGAGGCCGCCATATAATATTACAATTGCAATAACTCCACGAATTCCGAGTCAAAGCCGAACTTCGCTCCTTGAAAGTAAAACTTCACGAAAACAGACTGAATTCTTCATCAATTCTTTCAAAAAGCTATCAAAGGAAGTAGTGTGATCAGATAAACCATTGTATATACACTTTATGCAGTTTTGAAGATTTTAAAGATCATAAAATAGCGAAAGTTTAATCGCTTCAAGCTACATCAAGTGCTTTGTTTATAGGTCAGTGGAATATTTCTATTTTCTAAAGATCCACAATATGTGGAGACGGAGATTGAGAAAATGTAATAAAGTCTACTATAGCATATCCGCAAGTAATCAATCCTTATTTATTTTACTTTATTTATAAGTATACTTTATACTATATCAAGACAATAAATTAATCACAGTCTACCCAATCCTTACCAGCTCGGCTTCCTGAACATAGTGAAAGAGTATCTACTGATATATTTACATCAGAAATTGTCGCGTGTATTCGTCCTTCTTGTTCAACGCAGTTAACTAATTCCATATCTTGTTTCGAAGGGCCACTTCAGTATATACGTGCGAATTTGTCCTGATGTAATAAGCGTCCAAATGAAATAAATCAAAATTTTGAAACGCAAGCAAGACCAAAGGTCAATATTTGTGAGTAGTATAATTCTATGATAATGAGTGATTTTACCAAATAAGGTCATGAGTACGCGAAAAATCTGAGTGGATTACGGGCTAAAAAGCCGTATTGACGGTTAAACCGGTTTTTCTTGTTAGGACGAAGCGAAGGTCCGACTTTTCGAGTGAAACACACTACGGAAAACTCTACGTCACAGCCAACTAGATATGTTACGAACACTTAACAGTAATAACGCCATAAAAAGGCAAGAGTAAAACTAGCAAACTTGCGAGTGATTTGAGTTACGTAATTTTTTTTCTTAATTTGCTTTAAATAAACAAATGACTTAATTAACTGTCTGTGCCGGTGTAAGTAGTGCAAATAACAAAACTTTCGTTGCTACTGATGCAACTACCTAAAAAATACAAGAAGAAATGAACAAACGGAGGTCCTTGAACAGATCGAAGCTATATATTCTTCGGTTAATTGCAAACAATTTTCGCGTTTCATTCAGTTCATCGAATTAGACACCGATTTATCTGGACGCGACACCCGTTTATTTTTCTATCATTTCTTGAAACTTTACCCATATCCCATTTTTTTATCAAACAGGTTAGGCTGTGAATATTTCTAACTTAGTGCTAGTTAATATTAAACCACCCTCAAAAACAAGCTTGAACATAATTCATGAAAGCAACAATACAACATGAGGCAGAATTTCTAATATTTATCTTCCTCTGTCTTTGTTATCAGTTTAAACTTAGGCAAAATTGATTGCGAACCAACCACGTAGTTCACGCCCGCAGATTGCAGCTAAGAAATAGCTGCGGTCGGAAAGATTACAGCTAATCAGTTATATAAAATCAAAACAAGCATAAAACTTAGCCTCGTTTAACTTTTCAACACTCTAATCAAACACAACAAAGCGCTTTCCTTAATTAATACAGGCCTGCCAAGTGCCCGTATTTCAGTGGATTTTGGTGTTTAAATTTTAGTCCCGCAGACCCTCACGCATGCCGAATATAGCCGGCGTAAAGTCAAGCATTTTCAATATCTCAATTACTTTAGTCAGGAAGTCCACACAGATCTATCTATATCTTTTAAGTTGTGCAACGGACGTTTCACAGCACACCAGTGCATATTTTGCCCTAATCAATCAGTAAATATGTTTGAAAATCTTGAAAATTCTGCCTTGATTCTGTCTGATCTCATAAAATGGTCACTCCAAATTGACCTAGCCAGTATAAAGATCTTGTTTGTATAGTTCATTCAAAAGCTTAAAGACAGTGAGATTCTATGTACAATATATTAATTGAATGAAACCAAAGCAATATACTGCTAATTCATCATGTTAATTTGAAGTAATATTCCACTGCATGTCCTGTGTGTAAGACTGGCTTATTCTTACATGCAGCATAAAATTTACCTTCCTGTAGACTGCAGTCTTTTGTTCTCAACATTATGATGTCATGAATGATGAGTGACTCAGTGTCTTACCTTAAGATGTCCTTAATATTGGATATTATTTTATTTATTTCTACCATTAATTTAAACCAGAAAAAATAGGGGGAAAATACATTAACTTAGTATTAATTTTTATTAATTGTATTTTTGCATAATAAGGCACAAAGCTAAGGCAGGACTGTCATGAATGTAAGGTGGCCAAAGTTTTGGCAAGGAATGTCCTCAAAATTTTCCAAAATCAATCGGCACCTCTCAGTTTATCAAGCTGGTTCCCTGAGTAACCAAATTGTGGTATCTACATAAACACAGGGGTCATCCTAAGGCCTCCCACTTTCCAACATGGGTAGTTCTAAATGTAAAATGGGTAATTCTAAAACTTAAAATTGGCAGTTCTAAAATCCAGTTTTTGAGCTTTATATGAAAATTAATTATACATTAAGTACCTGTACAGGATATTTAAGGCAAAAGTAAATCCTGACCAGCTTTCACTCTGAAAATGCATAAAATGACCATTCTGGACTTTTAAAATTAAAAATTTTCCAAGGGATCCAATACGCCATGGCAAAAATGTCTCATTGAAGGGGAGTTTCTGGCGCAGTGATTAATGCATGAACCTTGTCTGCCACATAGTTAGCCTGTGTTCATTACCTCTGTTCTTGTCGAAATGGGCAGTTCTAAAATTTTCTTAGGATGACCCCTGCATAAACATACTATGCAAATACATAACTGAAGGTTCAGTCTATCTACAGCATAATGTACTGCTGTATATCCAAAAATCTGTTTCAGAAAATGCAGAGAATTGCAGTATAGGGATAGAAAAATGCAAATATTTTCTGGGGGAGAATACCCCCAGTGCCCCCCCCCTCCCTACTATTAAATGCGATACCACACCAAACTTTTTGTTACCAACAAACCATCTATCATTTCTCCACAATCGGTATAGTATGGTCCCTTTTTGTAGATGCCACCCCCCACTGACAAATTCTTTAAAAATGCCCTGCTTAGAAACACTAGTCACTAGACATGCAATTATTGTTTACCTACGTCTGCGGATCTGTAGAATTCAGTATAGAACACTATACATTTATCGAGTATATCTGTAGTATTACATGTTATAATTGTTTCAGTGTGGGTATTAAATTGGGAAATTCGAAATATATAATATACAATAGCTTCGGGTTTCAGGAACTTTACGATACTTCACGTATTTATAGGACACAGTCTTTAAAATATGCGGATGGTATTACGAGAAGTACAGTTTTTACTAGTTTTGAATGTATAAATTTATGCTATTTTACTCACATGTTGCTCGTACTGCGTAACATTTTCTCTTTGTCCCACAGTCGCCAGAAGTCAACAGCACGTTCCCCTCTTTGTGTACGTACACGAACGACTAGTTTCTATTTTCTTCCTATTTTCGTGCTCGATAATAAATCTCTCCTGCATTTTTCTTTCCCTCTCAGATCTTTTTTCTCTTTCAAACATCCCTGTATATCTCTCTCGCTCTTTCTTGTTTAATTATTTTTCGTCTTTTACGACGAATTCCTCGATCGTGTTCGGCAGTGGTTCGGCCTGGAAAGCCGACCTAGCTTCGAAAGTATATGCTCGCTCTGCCTCGCTGGTTGCACTGAGATTTCTCCCAGATCGTGACGTATCCCACCATTAGCAAGTGCGCCACTCGCTGTGTGGAATGTCGTGTTAAAATGCGCCATTTCAACTGACTTTACGTAAGCTCATACGACCAGACGAAACGGAGAAAAAGCATATTATTTCTTGAGATTTGCCGTCCTTGCTTCCTGATCGATGATCAAGTGCAAATTCCCACGCGCGCGCTTTGTTTACATATTGCTGCACAAATATTACCTTCCCCTCCCTCCCTCAGGCAGGTCAAACAATTGTCTGTTCGCTTGCTGTATATTTTGCAGTACTGGAATGGAAAATTTTGACCAAATATAACTGTTATTTCTATCTGGAGTTGTGCAAGTAACGTCAATTTTACGGATGATGGTATATTAGTGTTCTACTGAGCGAATTTTTGGCCAGATGTTGCTCGTCGAAACCAGTTTAGACCCCGTAAAAGTATACGTGTAATTTGAGCTATTTGACAAACAGGATGGCATTCCCGTTGTGCGTATATGTATACTCGTCCAATCGGAAGATATTTCGTTAATTCCCACTCAATTTTGGATTTTTATGATGAGGTTTAACCGTCACTATCGTTCAAGGTTCACAAACAGGGTTTTCGTCCATCCAAAGTACTGCATTTGAGTTACTGAGCTAAACTTCAGCAAGTCTCGTATGGTAATATAAATATGGCTGTGTCGTTATCTGACCAATATGTCCTGTTTATATACTACAAAACGTCGGCCAGGAGAACAGGCTCTTACGAGAACAGGCTCTTACGAGAACAGTTAATATTAAAGACGACTATAAACGAGACGAAGTTGTCCATCGAAGATATGAAGGTTGATAAAATGGACAATTTGTCAAACAGAACTGCGAGACACGTTGCCAAAGCTATGCAGGGTAAGCATTTGTACTTATATCTGATAAATTGTGTATACATGTAATTTCAATGGTATAGAACGCTCTGATTTAATGAAAGTTTAGGCTCCTAAAATAATTGCGCCAAATATTCAAAGGCGAATTCAAGATTGCTGAACTCAGTCATAGATGCTGTTTAATAATTTATTACATGCAAATCACTGCTAAAAATACTACAGTATATACCCCATTTACTGTATATATATATTATAGAACCCTTGTCTTTGCCCTTGGCAGGCAAAACGTGCAAGTTATGTTTACGCAATATATTTCTGATCTGCACTGTTGTGTTATGCCTGACTCAGGGAGGACAGGCATACCTAGGGGAATTTGACAGTTTCAATTTTGCTACTGTATGTATGACAATAAGCCTGAAAATAAGAAAATAAGAAAAATATGCCTGACCAGGGTGGGAATCGAACCTACGACCTTTGGAATGCTAGCCCAATGCTCTGCCAACTGAGCTACGCGGTCTGGTCGGTTCGAGGATGCGATATTTCGGAACAGAATCTAGTTCCTTTGATATCAATGTAATCTAGTAATAATGATATTTTCTGTGTTGGTGCAAGCCAACAAGTACAACCGCGTAGCTCAGTTGGCAGAGCATTGGGCTAGCATTCCAAAGGTCGTAGGTTCGATTCCCACTGTGGTCAGGCATATTTTTCAAGCTTGTCCGGTGTGGATATACACTCAGAGTAACATCACAAGCATCTTATTCACCTGAGTACATTGCACCAACACAGAAAATATCAAGTTAACTTGTATTTGCAGGCCAGCTAGGCCCGTAGCTAGACTGATCATTGGGGGTGTATATTCATATATTCGTGTTCTGCCTGAGGGATTTCTTTTGAAAGTAATTGTTAACGTTGTTACACTACATGAACATGAATATATGAATATACACCACCCCCACCCCTCCAATTATCGGTTCTAGCTACGCCGCTGCTGCAGGCATACACTTATGAAACATGAGTCATCTTATACAGCTATACTAAATATTCTGTTTTAATTTTAGTGTTGACTCTCAACACAACATCATGCTGTGTTCCAAGGTTTCCAAGGAACTGGCTCATGAGTATGGAGGGCCACAACTGTTTTAATAAAAGGTATGGTGTACACAGTATTTATGGTATTTGTAATTGTCTTGCCCAAGGCCAAAAAAATATGTGGGTTTCCGGTTTCTTCTTATAAAAACTTAGGTAGGGTAGGTCGGTTTTAATATTTTTTAAACTTTTTTTTAAATTTTCCAAACAAATGAACACCATTTTGTTTAGTCAGTGCTTTCACATCCAAATTAGATAAATTTCCCTAATATTGCCTCAAATTTCAATTTTCCACAAACTTTTTCCTCTAAGTGGAAACACTTACAAGCATGATCCAATAAAAAAGTTTAGGGTCGGGATTTCGACGTCCAAAAGGTAGGTAGGGTCGGGAAACCGGAAACCCACATATTTTTTTTTGCCCAATAGATATATTTTAAAACCTTATACCGGTAACTCCTGTGGTATCTGGATTCTGGTAATCACTTTACCATACTTTACTCTGTCAATTTTTCAATATTAATTACTGGTCAGGTGATATATGTTGGGGGGTCACAAAACTCCCAACACAGCAACGTCTATAGAGTGGTATCACTTTAGTTTTGCTCACACCAGAGAATCATCCTATATATGACTAAAGCTAGACAATTGTACTGTACTTGTACGTAGCACATGTCTCAAAATTTGATTTAATTAAAGACTTTTGAGCATACATTAGTATAGAAAGAGTATAATATGCAGCTACTGTAATTCTTATGATGTTGTCACAAGCAATGCTGTATTGCAGTAGTCAAATGTCACATGTCAGCAATATTATCTGCATTTGCTTGCATTTTGTCAAAAATATTTGCGTTTTGGATTGTAGAATTGACTATTGCATGTGACAACCTTTGCATGTGCACTGTATTTAAAGAATGGTCCTTAAAATGATTTTTTCTGTGTTGGTGTTATGTACTCAGGTGAATATAATGTTTGTGCAATGATACTCTGAGTGTATAACCACACCGGGGAAGTTTGAAAAATAGACCTGGCCAGGGTGGGAATCAAAGCTACGACATTGGAATGCCCAATGCTCTGCCAACTGAGCCATCATGATTACTAGATTGCATTGATATCGAAAGAACTAGACTCAGTTCTGAAATATCACATACTCGAACCAACTTGACTGCGTAGCTCAGTTGGCAGAGCATTGGGCTAGTATTCCAAGGGTCATCTAGGTTCGATTCCAACCGAGGCCGGGCATATTTTTCAAGCTTACCCGGTGTGGATATACACTCAGAGTGACATCACAAGCATCATATTCACCCGAATACATTACACCAACACAGAAAAAATCATGATTATTAGATTGCATTGTTATCGAAGTAACTAGGCTCATTTCCGAAAATCACATAGTATTACTCGAACCGACCTGACTGCGTAGCTCAGTTGGCAGAGCATTGGGCTAGTATTCCAAGGGTCATAGGTTCGATTCCCACCGTGGCCAGGCATATTTTTTTCAAGCTTGCTTGGTGTGGATATACACTCAGAGTAGATCACAAATATCATGGTCTTTAAAATGTTTACGCGGTTTTGTACAAGTTCTCGTGAACATCCAGAACAAATTATTTTGCGTGTTTAAATTTTCCACCAACATTAACACACAGCAAGGGATTAAACACTTTGAAGATCTGTTAACAGCTTTAACATTAATTTACACAGTATAACCAATTTTTTA
>CACRXK020000736.1:0-69418 GCA_902702795.2 Paramuricea clavata | reverse complement strand
AATTCATATTACTAGAATACATTGGTATCGAAGGAACTAGATTCTGTTCCGAAATATCCCTTACTCGAACCGTCTTGACCGCGTAGCTCAGTTGGAAGAGCATTGGGCTAGTATTCCAAAGGTCGTAGGTTCGAATCCCACCGTGGCCGGGCATATTTTTCAAGCTCGCCCGGTGTGGATATACACTCAGAGTAACACCACAAATATCATATTCACCTGAGTACACTACACCAATACAGAAAAAAAAAAAGATTTTATTATATAAACATAAGTGTTATATAGAGTTTTTGGCCACTGAGAAAAATCGTATTTAAATACACGCAAAAAATACGATATTTTTACGTGTGAAAATATCATTTGTTGTAAAACGCATTGCCACGGACGTTTTATTGTTTTTCACTGAATTTTGTTTATATAATAAACAGAAAAATACATGCATGCTTGGAAATACCAGATTTATTTCTCGTGTTGAACATGATATCTCACTCGTTCGCTGCGCTCACTCGTGAGATATCATGTTCAACACTCGAAATAAATTTGGTATTTCCGCGCACCCATGTATTATTCTCTATATAATCGTTTATGATGTATTTGTACAAGAGATTATGGTTTTATCTATAGAGTATTGTTATCTACACTGCATGTGAACCGGTTATTTCATTGCTATTGTCCCCGAGCCGGCGGCGCGAAGCGCCGTGCGAGGGTACTAATTCCGCACGGCTAATCATACCCGGGTATGTGAAAACATAGCGGAGTGCAAAGTTGTCCTCCATTTTGTTTATGTCATGGATGGTTTTCGACGTTATGCGCATGCGCGAGTACAAACTCTGTCGAACTATCGAAGTAATTGTTTTTCGTTTTGAAAGGACGTATTTTGCTGTTTTACAGAAATTTTTTGTTTTAAATTTCGTTAAAAAATTTACAAAAGTACAACACGGTATTTTTCTCGATTTCAACTGGAAATAATCCTGCAGTTTCATGAATTATTGGCTGTTCAATCGTGAAACAAAGTTTGTATAATAATTGTTTTGATGTCTTGATCGAGGTTTTGATAGTCTATGTCTTTGATAATTTAATCATTGTTGTGCCGGTTTGGGTAAGTGTAAACAGTTCAGTGGTAAAATTCCATGCCGTACTTGCTCTGTGTTGTCGGTTTTATTCATATCTGCGAAATTTTTAAGCCATTCTTAACTCGATAATTCACTTTAATGCAAGCAGGTATGCCGTATGCATGAAATTGCAGTGAATGTAATCGTTCCTTATAACGCTAGCGCATCAGTTATGTTTTTATGTTTGTTTATAATGGTCTTAATACTTGTATATGTGGAACTTTTATACTTCATCTGTTTAGAAAGGCGAGGGGTCGCTGCATGCATGTATTTTCTAGTAAGTATTCAGTGATCGTGTTAGGCTTTAAAAACAGGAATTACCCCCTGATCCATGCAGGATATAAAAATTCAGTATTGCTCGAAATCCCGAATCCCGATCACGGTCCTGTAAAATGCTCCCTCCTCTTCTCATATAAACAAATGTAGTTAAGGAATCAACCATAGCTATGACCATACAGCATACTGTAGGTGTCAAGCACTATCGCAAAGCTCATGCATCAACCGACCACAAGTTCGAGCCTGTAGCCAATCAGCACATTGATCAGATTAGGTCAAAGCCAGGTCAAAATTGCTGTGTAAGTACTGTCATAATGCAGGTTCTCAAATGGTTGTTGATAAAGGGGATAGACGAGATGGAGGTCTTGAAGACAATAACCAGGAACTATATAATTATATAACCTTATCTTAAACCATAAAAGCGAATTCTGAGCATGGTCAACAGAATAAGCGACCTCGTACCCAGGGTCTTTCCTATTGGGGAGGAAAGACCCTGGCAGATGCTGGTCATGTGATCTACTAAAATCTAGCAGATTTTTAATTGGCAATCCAAGATGAGGTCAATAAATATTTGATATTTGAATGATTTTTATAGTTTAATTTATAATTTGCATTTTGTATGATTGTTGTAAAGGAATCCAAGATAGTTAATTAGAAATCTGCTAGATTTTAGCAGATCACGTGACCAGAGGAAAGACCCTGGGTACGAGGTTGCAGAATAAGGTAAGAGATGCAGACATAATAGGACTCATATCATCGATGCTTTTATCTTGGTTTATGGAAAAAAATGGTCGGTTCATCGTCAAATGTGTGTTGTATTTTCGCTTGAGCAGCCAATAGCTATGTTTTCATTTAACCATTGTGTAGTATCATGACTGGGTAATTAAACGAACACACTGCTATTGGTTGGTTGGGTGAGAAAACAATACACACGCGACGATGAACGTCATGAACCGACCATTTCTTGCATAAACCAATAAAAACAAAAACAGATAATTATTAATGAGGTCTGTTATCCGAGTTTCCCAGCTTTCTTATTCTAGGGACTATTTTTTGAGTTAAAAAAATGTTGAACTACAGTATCCTGAAAACACCTCCCTTTCACAGAGTAGAGACATACAGAGACGTAACTGACCGTCGTAAACACTGCTGAAGATTACGTTATCATGTACCCACTATTTTCCGGGCGAAAGATGATCAAATGCGCGTGCTCAGCAAGTTTAAAGTGAGTCGTTATCAGGTCGTCATCCAATCAGATGCATGCATCTAGTAACTTGCCGAGCATGCGCACAAAAAAGTGGGTACACTAGTTACGTCTCTGTATGTCTCTGTACTCGTGTCCCTTTCGTATGACCTGCATCATGTCTTGTGATAATCATGTAAACGATAATTCGACATAAACGACATCGTTTCCTCCCACATTTCGCCAAAGTGGCGAATATTGAACCGCGTGAGAAATGCTAATTTCTAATATTTAAATAACTCTCGGTTAGTCAAAGTGAGTCCGTGAAAAAACAACTGGCATACACACGGTGAACAATTAAAACAATTCATATCAAATATCTTTTATTTTTCGTCCAACATAATTTAGATTTTTTATAACTTTGAAGTAATTATATACAACCATTCTACTCATAAATAATTTGTCTAGTTTACAACCCCGATAAATGTTCTACGATCGATCAATGTTATCTGCATATAGTGTTTTTTACATGCGTTTCTATGAATATCTAGATTATAATTCCACAAACTACCCCATAACAAAATGTACACTATTTAGAGCTGCGCCCATCGGCTTATGTTCGTTATCCCTTAATCATTGTCAACAATCAATAATTGATTATAATCGTATTTACTAAATAAATCAAGATAGGATGTTTGATTTGATTGATCACGGACAATGCAAACTTTTTAGATATCAGTTCGATTTTGAGCACTGATCTATCAACTCGGATTGGATGGAGAATCCTTTTGATATTGTGGTGGAAACGGAATAATGTGTGTGAATAGTAAATATCAGAAGGCGTATTTAGTTGCAATTGCTGCAGCTGCTCCTGGTTAAGTAAAAATAAATGAAAAAAATTACACTCAAAATTTCCATCTACAAAACATTATTAGTTGTTCAATCAAGTGAGATGTCAAAAAATATCATGACATTTACCCATATAGACCGAAGAATAATGATTAGTTTGTGTTTGAAAAATCCGGAATAATGAATAAACGGAATTATGGTGGAAAGGAATAAAGAATACTATAATATAGCATTTGTAAATTCTGAACGCTGATTGGCTATTAAGAGCCGTGTTGATATAACTCAATGTCAACACGGGAAATTTTCCGCCGCTTGTAAACACGGACATTTTTCTTATCCTTCGGGCGTTTGACATTGCTATATTATAAAAAAAATATAAAACATTTTTTCCGTATCGATATATAGTTATATCAACACTCGTGGAAGTTGGGAAAACTCGAAATTGTATGAAAACACTCCGCCCTTCGGGCGTCGGGTTTCCATACAATTTCTCGTTTTCCCAATTCCACTCGTGTTGATATAACTGTATATCAACACGGAAAATGTTTTCTATTTGTTAAATGAAAACTAAAAATTGAACTGAATAATTCGAGAAATATAACAAATAGTGGATAATTTGTAAATATTTAAAATAAATAGTAAGAGTAATCGATGCACAACTATTCCGCTTCCACCTCCACCTGAAGTTTGCTAGCTGTGAATTAATCCCAGATGAAACGAGGATGAGATTATATACATGATACGTGACCGTGACCTTGGTCAGTTGTTCTTAATGCTTTCCCAACACTATCATGTATTTTACTTAAGTTGAAACCTAGTTGGAACACTTATCGGCAAACCTTTATTTTGTTAATCTAGAGTTTGAAATGTCCCCTGTAACAACTCGTGACTGGCCAACTCTCATCCTCATTTGAGCAGGGCTTTAAACTGTAAATTTCATACTTTTATTCCGTTGTTGATAAATCGATTACTCTACAAACAATCGATTGCCTAAGACATGACCATGACGATGAACCGTGAGCGGCTCTGAAGTTATTATCTAGTGATTTTCAAACGTGACTGCACATCTGTATACTGATAATGAGATATCATTTCTGTAAAGTCTACTTTGACTGGAACAGTGATAGTTCTACCAGAGGAACACTAATTTCCTGTCTGTACATTTCCTGTGACGTCACGCACTGCTCACAATTTGGGCGAGAAAATGACTCCTTGACTCTAGACATGGACTGTTTCCTAGCCAAGACGTGAGGGCATTGCCTTTCGTATCAAGCGAGACCAGCCATCTTTCGCTGGAGTACCGACACGATCGATATATCGAAAAGAAATTTTCAATGACAGCTTCTTCGAAAACACATTCCTCACTGTCTACATCCTATGAATAAAAAGAGAAAAATAAGATTAGTTGGAAAATATAAATAAATGTATGCCCCTACGTAGCTTTACAGTCGTGCCAATAGAAGCGTTCCGAAAAATGTCGACCAATTCATTTCCTAACTTGAAGAAACACCTCTGAACAATTCCTCAACAATTTGATAAGTTCCTTAAAAAGTTCCTAACTTCCAATCAAATTTTATATTTTATTTTTGAGCAATCTGATTGGTCAATGAAACAAGAAGTTAGGAACTTTTTAAGGAACTTATTAAATTGTTGAGGAATTGTTCAGAAGTGTTCCTTCTGGTTAGGAAATGAATTGGTCAACATTTTTCGGAACGCTTCTATTGGCACGACTGTAACGGACGTTAAAAACCCTAATCAAACCAGAATGAGGGTGCATTATATGAGAGTTGGCAATAACACAACCTTGTTCCTAACGCTTTTGGCTTTCCCAACTCTTTCATCAAACGTTAATAGCTTAATAAAAGCAAGAGTTGAAAAAAACTGCTAACATTTCGTGACTGTCTGCAACTCTCATCAACCCTCATTCTCACGTTTGACCGGGGCTTGAGCTTGTTCTCAAATTCCATCATCGCACAAAACTCTAAGCAATTTACTAATACTGTATTAGTGGATAGAAAGAAAGAGAAATACATGTATGATTTGTCGATAATGTATATTTTATGGGTATATGTGCAGGCTTCAAGCCAGTACGAAGCAGGTACGAGATTACGCCCTTATCACGCGCTGTGGGCGTGGCTACAGCGCGTTGGTCGAAGATTAAATTGCATTATGAAAGAGAGGTTTCATAGCAAGGGTATTAAACAACACTGGCTTCCAGACGCTTCGCTCGAAACATCAAAAATCTTTTTTATATATTTTTCAGGTACATGTAGTTGTATCATCTACTGACTCCAAGTTCGCATTTCACATTTGGGATAGTAAACATCATGAATGAACACAACACGTTACTATATAATTTAGAAGCGTTATTAGGCTGTCCAGACTACCATAACGACGATAACAAAGTTAAGTATAGATTTCAAAACTAATATTGCATGTCTGCGGTATTGTAGTGATCCTATATTGACAACAACTATGTTCGTCTAGAATTTGTGTTAATAATGCAGACAGGAAAGTGTGGATTTTATCACGAGGCTATTTCAAGATTCTCTTAGAAACCATTTTGCCGTCTACGGAAGTGTAGGAGGAATACTAGACATGAAAAT
This sequence comes from Paramuricea clavata, assembly GCA_902702795.2. Lineage (NCBI taxonomy): Eukaryota > Metazoa > Cnidaria > Anthozoa > Malacalcyonacea > Plexauridae > Paramuricea > Paramuricea clavata. The sequence goes on along the minus strand of CACRXK020000736.1, from coordinate 63,395 downwards.
TATCTCATGTTCACGAAGTTAACATATAAAAATAACAACATTGTTGTGCCGGTATTACAGTGATAATATATCGACAATTATGTGCGTCTAGAATTTGTTAGAACTAGTGCCGACACATGGGAAATTGTGGGTTCAAGGAAATGTTTTGCATTCTATAGAAGTGTGGGAGGAATACTAGACATGATAATTATCTCATGATTTTAACATCAAATAGCCATGACCCCCCTTTAGTTTAGGTGCCGGCAAAACTTTCCAAACATCTCGCGAAAATTTATCTGATGAGTATATATTAGTATGAGATTTATTATATACGAAAAGATATTTTCTCCATAAAATTAGGTGGCAGAAATATTAATCACTGTACGACTCGATAATAAAATGTCTTGGGGGGTATTTTAATTTTTTCAATGCAATTAAATTGGGAGGTTATCATCATTATGATTTACAAACAAAATTATCATTGCATATGAACCAGAGCCAAGGCCATGAGTAAAATGGAAACCCCCCACAGCAAATTAAATAATTAAATGAAATGACGCAATTCGCTGCAGGTTGTCCCGGAATACCCCACATTCCAAACATTTTGAATAAATATTTTCTAAACTGCTTAATTTTAATACTATTATAACACGGAGATTGAAAAAAAGGGAGGTAATTTGCTGCGGGAGTTTAGAAAAGAGACTTTGGATAGAATGTGCTGATGCCAATATCAGCACATTCTATCCATATAGCCATAGGCCTGCAAAGACGTTGACAGACATCTTAAAAATACTAATCATTACATTCAATATATGGGTTTCCTTTCTTGTAATCAATTTTAAAAGTTTAAAAGTTGGAAAATTTAAAAAAAAATTAATTTAAAATTTCCTATTTTGGCCACCATCTTGAATAATTTTGAAAAGTCTTGTATGACGGCCAAAATAGAAAATTTGAGCCGAACAAGGAACACGAGAGCCAAATTTTATCATTTATTAATTATTATGATTTCATTATATAAAGTATAGTGCTTTATAGAGATTTCGAGCACTGATAAAAGTGATAATCTCACATGTGAGATTATTCATGATAATCTCACATGTGAAAATTATCGCTTTTCTGTGAAAATTATCGCTTTTCAAAGACTGTCCTTTATATAATAAACAGAAAAATACATGGGTACTTGGAAATACCAGATTTATTTCTCGCGTTGAACATGATATTTCACTCGTTCGCTGCGCTCACTCGTGAGATATCATGTTCAACACTCGAAATAAATCTGGTATTTCCGCGCACCATGTATTATTCTCTATATAAAAAGCACAACTTTACTAAGTAAAACACAGGGAAACAAGAAAGAAATATAAGAAAAATTCATGAACTTTAATCAAAGTATCGAGAAAATGGGGGATATTAACACGAGTACAGAAGACCGGAATTGTGATTGCACAAAATTTTTGTGATTGCACAAAAAACGGAAGGGGTGGAATCTCTGTTATCAATCTAAAGAGAATGATACCCATTTGAAACATTTCAAACTTTATTTTATGTTACAAAAGCTCTTCAAAAGCTGTAGAAAATATAAATAAAATGCTTAAAATCCAAACGAACAGAATTTATGATTTACGATGGCCGAATGCTGATGCTTTCTAAACCTAAAAGTATATGCTACGAAGAGACATACTACACACATTGCCATGATTATTGGAATCGAAATTGGCAGGTGCAATCCAGGTGCAATATAATTATAACTACGGTGCACCGTGCAACAGTATAGCACCGCCTAATAAGGGCTTGTGGATTGCAAGACATAATCGTGTTGTTTGTCAGAAAAAAAATATGAAATTTTGAACTATTTACTATTAAAACAAAGCACTAGAAAGGAAGGGAATTACTTACGGTAGCGCGAACCACGCCACTGTCATCTATCGTTACAAATAACTCTGCTTCCACTCCTAACATTTTAACCAGACCAGCACCCACAGAAATAATTTCCAACGTCGCTAAAGGAGAAAAACAGAGAACTTGATGTTACAGTTAACCCTAGTTGTATAAATACTAAGCACTAACCCAACCCTATATAGAACCCAGCCCCTAAGCACTAACCCAACCCTATGTGTCATCGTTGAGGAATTGGACGATTGGGGCATTGGACGATGGTTCCTGGATGGAATGTGAGCAATATGATTGGCAGTTACACCAATCCACTGGAGACTCCCCTGTGAGACCCTCGTGCAATATTATCGAGGTTCAGATTTGACTTCTTATTGCTACCGCTGCCATTAAGGGATCATTAACCAATGAGACGCATTTGATACAGGTACATCCGATTAAGTCAAATCCAAACATCTTTATTACAGAGTTTGGGATTATAGTTTAATAAGGGGAAACGGATGGGATCTTAGAAAGGCCAGAAGAAACATATTCCATATAAAATCTAAATGACAACATGTTAGTCAAAGGATATTGTGTTGAATTTTTACTTCAATCACAATGTCAATCACAATGAAATCAAATAGAAGCAAACAAAAAGTAATTAACCTTTGCCATTGCGTGCATGCAGCTGAAGCTAAAGAGGTAAAGTGTTGTAGACGCAACCCTCAAGTTAACTGACAAAAGCGGAATTCCGGATCTGTATTCCATATAAAGTCTATATGAACACTTTTCATAATCGAAGACTTGTCACGATCTTTTTCACGATCTTTTTCACGATCTTTTTCAATCCCCTTGAAAACGTCGGTGGTGTAAAAAATACTAAATAATCCAGGCCTTGATTGAAACTGAAAGGTAATGTAGATACCATATGCTTTCTACCCTCCAAGAAGAATTTACATTCCGAATTTTTAGATCGATCCACTTTAAAGATACAATTTTGGCAAAATAAACATAATCCGAAGACTTAATTAATATTTTTTACAAAATTCCTGTTTATCATTCGTGACTCGACATGCAAAATCATAATTCAGGAAAAGGCCCGATTCTAACCGGAGTGTATATAGGTGGGCGTGACTCAAAGCGCATTATCTAAGCATTTGGCAGAATTAGAGAATTATTAAGGAGAAGCTATAAACGACACAAAGAGCGGCTGTGTAGAGACTATAAGAGACAAAGAGACAAATTTATTTTAGTATTTTTAAAAGTTTTAATATAAATGAACAAACAAGGAAATGTGTAACTCTGGTGATTCTCTCGTGACCAACACGGTTATATATACTGTAGTCTTATTTTTAATCACGAGGCCATGACTCGCATCCATGGTAATGTATTCTATTCAAATATGCCCTGTTTCTAAGCTTAAATGTTTGAGAACAGCATCAGTACACACCAACCAATCTTAATCAATTATATTACTGGGGCCAGTCAGTACGAATTCAAAGCAGGATACATGAAAAACTATGAAACTATGGATTTAGACATCGCGACTTATAAAAAGAATTTTTAACTTATAAATGCTTGCGTTTAATATTGGTCAGACCACTTAACGTTCAATTTTAGAAAGGTTGAAAAAAAATCACCATCCGGCAGATATAGCGCTATCCGGCTATAACCAGTCTCTGAATCACGGAGATAACCAGTGCCAGTGGAATTATTTTGAATCAAATTTTACTAATTTCATTTGAATAAAATATCTGTCCATTTTATATTGTTAGGATCATGGTTCAGCTAGGATGCCACGAAAACGATCAATTAGAACTGACGTGAAGTATTTTCGTACCGTGAAGTGGAGTAATCACGGCGAATGTTTTGTGGCAAAAATTATAAAATACAAATTCTAGTCTGTCGCGAATTATCAAAATGAAGGAAAACTATTTAAAACTCTTAAACTGCGGATGGGGTCGTACACGACCCCAAAACAACACTCTTGTATTTTTTCCGTTTTCTTCAGGTAGTTGCTGGTAGATTAGGCTTCGAGAACTGCAATGCATTACATTTACTGGGATAGCAATGGCGATTCACAAAAATACAATACATAGATGGGTTTGACTAAGATTTTGTGTGATATCTTGCCTTTTATTGTTGAAAGTCACGTAATTTTCGATAGGGTGTAATGACTAATGTCAATGGTCAAGATAAGTGTGTCTGGATAAGGTATAATGGTCTGGATAAGGGACTCGAAAATCGACACAAAAAAGCGCCACACGTATTTTGTGTATGACCGCTTGTACAATATAAAAACAATAGTACACAATGCAGGAAGTAAATCTCGCGAGCCTCACTAATGCTGGCCCATGCAAAATCCATTCCACATACTTCGTTCATTCCTGAACGACTAGCATCTAGATTCCTGCCGATAGTCATTCCACAAAAATTTAGCCTTATTATTGAATTTGAACTTTGGAAGTAATTGCCATTGGAAGTAAAATTTCTATCACAAAGACTTTTGTTTCGCCCCTCTTAATGACAATAACATCCGCTAAATTTACTTAGTAACGTCATTATCGTTTTCAAGAGGAAACTGAAAGAAATTTGTGAGTCTCGCTTTTACTTAGTTATAAATTAAATGTGTAGACTAAAGACTAGAGAGTGACGAAGTTCCGTTAATTAATAAACAATACTTTTTTACTTTAATACTTTAATCACTTTAATCTTCGTTCATAATCTTAATAATACCCTAAATACTGGCACTGCATTTAATCAAAACTATTAGACAGTATTTTAAACTTAAACTATTATGCAGAATCTTAGGACCCTATATCATTCGACCCTTATCATTCACTACCATCTGCAGCACTATAATATATTCCATCACGAAAGCATTCCCTTTCCACTCGTGACCAACATTGTTATGTATAAATACTGTATAATATTTCCATATCACGAGTCGAATATAAGAATTTCTCCATACAACAGGTTCATCATGAGATTGACAAGTCCAGATCAGTTTTAGATTCTTTGAATAATTTTATAATTTAAGTGAACACAATCTCTGTATGCTAATGCTTTTCTCGCTTGGAATGATGTTCAACAAGTATAGTCAGTATTGAGAATATTAGCTTCAAAATGAACAGAACTCAGAAGAACTTTGTTTTCCCATCGGTCATTCATGATTTCGCTCTCATGGAGTTGATTAGAAATTAGTGAAATAAGAGTTCATGTATACTAGTTATACCAATTTCCACACTTTTCCACATTTCGGTATACTAAACTCTGTATATATTATTAATATAGGAAATTGGAATCCACCTCTGCTGAAACGGAGAAAAGCACCTCGCTTCTCCTATTACCTATTATATCCTATTATGTATAATGTAATAAAATATTATTTAAGAAATAATATTGTATTATGTTCTATAATGTTATTTAATAATACAAAATGACAAGGTTCTGCCCTGACCCGTATAATTTCATGCTTAGGAAATTAAGGGTATATACATAGTTATTAATTTCCACATGCCTTTCAAAATGTTGATATATTTTTTGTATAAAATAAAAAGCTTCGAAAATGAACATTTTTAAGTAATATTCCAGCTTTCGACTATATTTAGTCATCATCGGGATTCGGGATGGATTTTAAAATACTAAGCGGTTCCCTTAATTTTTCTTATGAACTACTGTATAATAAATGGTACATAATATTTTTAACAGTGCGTATTTTTTCATCAAGTGCACGCGAGGCTTATCATGTTAAATCGCTCTGTCAGAGTTTAAGTTATTAGTATGTTATGTTCTTACGCAATTCGAGTAAGCAAAGACGTCAAAGTCTTTGTTAACAGTGATTTGCCTTGCACACAGTTCCACTTGCGGTGTAAATGTCACTAAAACTATTTGGACCCAGCCCAAAAGCACGTCACACGCGCATACAAAGTCATAACAACCACCTACGGGGTAATCAGACCACATTGTTTAGCCCACGCATTTCAGGATGTCTCCTGCAGCCTGTTAAAAGTTATTCGAAATTAGTAATCTAAAACCATCATAATTTTCCGCCTACTGGCCTGAAAATGTTCAAAGTTCTCACTTTTAAGTTTTCGACGTTCCGAAGAAGACCCTTGGTCAGGAAAATTAGACAAAGGTCAAAAATCTTCTAAACCTCCCCAGTGACACAGGGACTCCCCTGACGAAACAGAATACTTGAACTTCCTCGAGAAAGATCCTTTGTTCGAAGCATGGAAGTGTTTTTCCGGCTGACTTTATATCTATGTCATGGCACACACTCAAGTCCAGAACTGAAGATTTATTTGAAAAACTTCAGCCTTCTAATTAATATAATATAAAAATAAATATATTATGTTTTATCAACATGAATACCAGTTTCGGTATAGTCTACAGATACATGCTACACGGTGCAATTTTTCTTGCAACTTGCAATGCAATTCTACTCTTGAAAGATATTTATTAGTGAAATCAGTGAAGAATTTTCGATATGTTGAGAAAACATTATCGGAGTGTAATGAAGACTCGTATTTGGCAATTTTACATCTCTCAAGAGTAGAATTGCATTGCATGTTGCAAGAAAAATTGCAACATGCAATATATAAAATATATGTATTAACATGTATTTATAAAATTAACTCTAAAATTGGTGAGTTTTGTATTGCTGCAGGACATTAAAAAATGTCGTTCGTCCCCATTTAGATCACACTGTATGAAACGTTGTTGTATCGATTTAATCATTAATTTAAATTAACCAGCATTGTAATATAAATTTCTCTAAACGTATTCCGGCATGAGTTGAGCTAGCCAATGATCCCTTTTCTAGTCAACAACAACACGGGCATGGATTAAGGACATATTGAATGCGCGAGCTTAAGTCCTAGTTTCAAGTGCCAAAAACAGTGTTAGAATTTTTCCCTGTAACTTGAGCCGGGCAATAAATGACAGTTTTAACACAGCTTAGTTCAAAAAGAGAGCTCGTGTCAAAATATCGAAGTGATACGTCCCGGCATGTACCCTTTTGAAACGAAAGCAAAAATAACATCAAATATTTTCAAATATAGGACCCACTGTTCCAATTAAATCCTATAGTGATCCTTACTGTCTCAATTACAGTCCACAGTGGTCTTCCGGCGAATAAACGGCATACTTTATCTGGTAATGTTCTCAGCGATATGTCGGTGCTTGGTGGAATGAAATTGCGGAAATAATTGTGGTGTATAAGATTTCGGAAACCGCATTCGCATACTGACAAGGAACAAGATACTCAAAAATGTTAACAATCTCTCGATGTGATATCGTTACTTGCTGCGTGCACGGATATTGAGCTTCAAACGCATGATTTCAAGTAAACATTGCAACAACGCCGGGAAAACATACATGCTAAGGAAAGTGCATTTAAACTTTAATAGGTGGTATTAGGTGGCATTGTTAATGGCATAGTAACATAGTAATGTGAAATGACACCTTTGTAGATCAATTCTCGCATCTAAACTTGAGTCAGCAATTCACTGATTAAGTTCTATCGTTGATCGACCCCCCTTTGATATTTTAAACGATCACAAATGTAAACATAGTAGAAAAACATAATGGCCATATAGTAAATAGTTTATTTTAATTAAAACTCCCGAGGATCAACATAAACGTATAGATATAGTTTGGCCGGCTTACCCTGAAAGTGTGATAGGAACGCCGAACACTCCTAGTAGAGTGCCCACACTGCGGATTATAACCGCAGAATTTAGTATGATTATCACCAATGCATGTGATAATATATACAATGGCATGCAGTAATCTTAAACCAGACACAATGGTCTCTATATGGGAGAGACTCAGCGATGATACAGCTATCGCAATAATTGTGTATATCAAAACATTGTTATCAGCAATCGTTATGTACTTACTGTATGGATCGCTCTTACAGCGCGTGCCTTTGACTGTACCATTTGGATGGACTGCTAAATAGTAACCGTTTCGACAAACCAATCTCCTTCGTCTACTGCTCCTCTTTCCCATAAAGCTCTTACACCAGTCTGGATCGGGTAGAAGTTGCGCGGATATCGTTGAGAAACGAATGTTCTTTTGAATTTCTGCTTTCTCTGATAATGTATCTACTTCTTCTATCTTAATCTCGAAGTCGTCTGGATCATAGTAATACGTAATTGAATAAGCCATTCTTTGTGGAATTCTGAAATCAAAAGTTACAAATTAGAAACCAATTGGAACAAAACGTAGTGTTCAAAGTTAATAAGTTGCCATAACCGTCCCCTATTACCGCACCTCTTAAAGCGTTGTGATTGCGATGTGGTGATGATACGAACGTTCAAGCTCCGATGTTACTTGTGTTGAATCACGCGGTTTAATAAAGTGACCGGTATACAATGACCTTTATATACGAACCCCTGGAGACCAACCGATGATTATGCCAAATCCGCTCTGAGGCTATATTTATCCAATCAGTCACCACAATAGATGCCAGCACACTGTCACAGTGCTGGAGGGCCTCAAGGTCACTTATTGTCTTCAATGTGTAATACAAATGTGTGAATATAACTCGAAATATTCTTTGATGTTTTTCGACGCACTTCGAATGTCAAAAACTAGCGATGCAGAACATGAAAAATATACTATTTAAATTTCAAAGTCAAGCGAAAAGGAATTTGTTTGAATAGAGACTTATCAGTACCATATATCTGTTTGGAATAAAAGTATAAAACTTCCTGAAACTGATACGATTTAAGAATGATTATCCTAGATTTTCTATAGATCGCACAGTGGTAACGTGTGACGTTAGGTTTGTTTATTATACAAACATAGATTTTTTAAGGTAAAGGGGAACTTAGGAGTTAAGAGGAACTTGTATTGGCATGGCAACAAATTAGAGACAATGCGGCAATCTTGTGATACAATAATATACGCCTAGATATTGAAATGCCTTGCCCTTGGCTTCACCATGCGTTTCTGCTGTATATTTGTAATTACCCTAACGTATCGTAACACTCCTAGCACAAAAAATAAGGTTATTTTAATAGCACAAATAATTACAAGGCACACTTTTGCAAAGCTGTAATTTAATTTTCATAAATTAGCAGTTCAGTATTGATTGGACGCCGGAGTCTTCGTCCGATATTTGTCTATTAAAGACAATGAAATGTGTGGCTAAGGACAAGACAGTACCAATACTCGTAACACCTGGGGTTCGCATCAAAATAATTAACAGCGTAAATAGACTAAAACAATTGTCAGAGACAACGGACACCACAAGACTGGCCCGTAGTGAAAATAGGTATACTAGTATCACTCACTTTGGCCTATACTTGGGCATCACAAGAACTTGTGGTTAGAGCTCGACAACTGGACTCCGTAGCTCAGTTGGTTAGAACCGCTGCACCGGAATCGCAGGGCCGCAGGTTCGATTCCTGCCTGGTTAGGGCCGTTCATTATTTATTCCTGGGGTTGGTATCGAAGAGAAGCGAAAAACGCTGTAAATTTTTTATCAGTTTACCCAACCTCAACATTGGTCAAAATAATGTTTACCCAACCCATGTGTTACTATACTTAACAATAATTAAACACACAAGATTATGGTGACCTTGATTTAATACCCAACCCATACCTCTTCGGTACCAACTCCGGGTATAAATAATGAACGGTCCCTTGGCTTAGATCTGAGAATTGTATATAACGTTCTGCTCGAAATTCAGTTCCATCTACAAAAACCCTTCAACTGATAATATACTAGACAAAAACTCTGCAATAATGAGAATGGATTGTCAATGCCTGAAATATAATAGCGGAGAGGTTCGGAATTTGACTTCCATTTAATTAACCAATCGAGATACATAGTAACCTACCCGATTAATCAGACAAATCAGTCAGATGCGTATCAAACCTAGGAGAGGTATATATAGCGGTAGGGGAAATCAATAATACTAGTAATACAGTATAGAGCCCCATGCAGCTAAATAAAATTCGTATCAGTGGGTTATTGGATTTGGCCTGACCACGTCAAAACTGATTGAGATTTGGTTATCTCGAACCTCCGCAATCTCGAATTTTTTTCTGTTTCCCTTATTAAATTAATGGCTGTTCGAGATAGTGGGATTCTACTAGTGTATATATATTCAGTTGAGGCGCACATTAACTTTTTTCTATCTGCTTTCAGTACTGTTCTTACTGACAAACTACACCAAATTGGCAAATACCAAATGGTGTAAAATATTTATTTCCATTATTCGGACTGTATGTCAAATGGAAAAAGATGTAGTGACAAACTGCAAGGAGTTGTGTTTAAAATAAGATATATTTGAGCAAACCAAAATGTGAAAACAAAATTTAAATATTCACTGCAAACCATTACATTAATCATATATATTTACCGAAATACTATAGGTTTTAAACTAGTTTGAACTGATATACAGTATATATATTTCTGATAAAAATATGAAACGTTCTGATAAGAATATTAGTGAAAGAAAATATGATTATTTCAGGAATACTGAAAGTAGGAATATTGCATACATAATGTTAGGTAGGAATCAATATTGAATATTAACTTCAATATTCCGCTTCCCAACTCATTATCTTCCCAACCGATAATCCTTGATAATTGATGTTGAACATCATACATGCACTCTCTCGAAAAGCTGGGGAAAAAACTCAGACTCGGCTTTCCGATTGAACTGTAGAATACGTTTTAAATGGTATAGCTTAAACGACGAAGTCTAAATAAAATCTGAAATTGATCATTGGATATTGCATGCTAATTTTTTAAAAAATTATGCAACGACCATACATTCTCACACTAAATATGACTTATTAAATTTGAACTGGTGCTTGCATGCTATATATTTTACACCATTTGGTATTTGCCAAATTTGGTGTAGTTTGTCAGTAAGAACAGTAAAGCAGATAGAGAAAAAGTTAATGTGCACCTCAACTGAACATATATATACACTAGTAGAATCCCACTATCCGTCTCGAACAGCCATTAATTTAATAAGGGAAACAGAAAAAAATTCGAGATTGCGGAGGTTCGAGATAACCAAATCTCAATCAGTTTTGACATGGTCAGGCCAAATCCAATGACCCACTGATACGAATTTTGTTTAGCTGGACTGTATACTGTATTACTAGTTAGAGTGGTTCAGATTTGACTTCCCCTACCGCTATATATATACCTCTCCCAGGCTTAATACGCATCTGACTGATTAATCGGGTAGGTTACTATGTATCTCGATTGGTTACTAATTAAATGGAAGTCAAATTCCGAACCTGTCTATTATATTTCAGGCATTGACAATTCATTCTCATTATTGCAGAGTTTTTGTCTAGTATATTATCAGTTGAAGGGTTTTTGTACCGAAACGTAACAAAAACGTTTTTAAATTTCAAAATTTAGTGAATTTTGATCGGTTAATACTTCCGTATAGTACGCCAAAAAGTTGACTTGCGACGGACCTTTCATTTTGATACGCGAATACACCCCGCACTACGTCGATTTATAAACCTCTTTTCAATCAGCGCATGCTCACCAGTACACATAACGTAACGTAACATAACATAACATAACATAACATAAATTTATTCAAAGAACCTAGTATTACAAAAGTGTCATTTAAGGCCTTTGGAGGAGAAACCGGAGGTTAACCCTATGGTCCCTATATTTGGATTCCCTTATCTAATTACAATATACTTTCTTAGCAATAAGTACTATCTATAGCAATCTAGACAGTAGTATAGACTAAAATAATTCAGTACATTTGCATATGCATATAGTTTTAGACTATTCTCAATTTCTCATAGTTCTTTTTGTTGTCTACCTGCACTACCGAACTTGGTAAGTTGTTCTATAAGGCATGGTTGGTTCTCGTAGCGTAACTATTGTTTATACTCAAGAACATCTGTAAATGTTAACCGTTAAGGCGAGCTTACTGTATATGTGATCATATTTCTTTTTTTATTGTTATTTAATTCGCCCATAATCCATATAATATTATATAGAGGGCGTCTAGACATCTATATGTAGAGGCTTTTATTTCGTGACAGTGATATACGTGCAAGCTAAGATGTTCGCCATTTAATGAAGTTTTCGTAGACCGTTATACGTTGACCATTTTCGTTGACCTTACATAAAACGAAATTAATTTTACACATGCCGCAGGAAGGGAGTAACCAGTGAAGTGGAGAATACGGGAAATGGTTATATCAGATAAGCATGGGCAGTGGCGTAACGTTATATCAGGGGGCCCCCGGTTCAAAATTTTCGAAGGCCTCCCCTAGTAGAAGTGGCACGAGTCGAGCGCCATATATGCAGAAGTTTTCTAGGGGGTCCAGAGCATGCTCAGCCGGAAAATGTTTGAATCTAGACTCTCTGAAATGCCATTTCCTGGACTTTGGGGAGAGATTTTACGGAATTCTGATGGTCATAAAACGACATTGTAACATATCAGAGACCCTGACCAATGTTTTTGCTCTATCGCCTAAGCCTGGGGGCCCCCATTTAGGTTGGGGGCCCCCGGGTTCTCCCGGTCTGAGCCCATAGTAGTTACGCCACTGAGCATGGGCTGAACCCGCGCATGCAGGATAGAAATATCGGAAGACTGAACTTATAACGCAGAAAACAGGAGGGTAAAAGCCATACAAGGTTCAGGAAAACGACAGGTGAATTTCGAGAAATGACTATATTGCTCTATAAGCTGGTTATTGACCCTCAATGAAGTTGTTCAAAATGAAATTAACAATAGCTATAATTAATAGCTGAATGGCTAAACGCAAACTATATCTATATGAGCACATCACTGAAAACGTAGTTTACACAGGCTAATTCGCTCTGCAAATAAAAAACAGAGGCAGTCAGTGCGAGATTCAGTGCTTGACACTGGCCATAAACAAAGAAATTATTAAATATTAGTATAGCCTAAATTGAATAATTCCTTATAAAATATTAAGTCTATTCATGTTTTTGTATTTTCATTCACAATTTTTTTCATTCACAAATTTCTTCATTACCAACAACCCGAAATTCACTAATACAATTAAAACACGAAACTCATCCAAATTTCACTCACATAAGCTTTATCAAAGGTGAGTTGGTGACTACTTGTCAAGTATTCATGCACTTTCAGTGAAAGAGTGGGCACATGGAATAACCTTGATATATTTAAACCTTTAAAAAGGTTTCTATATATAGACCCAGAATAATTAACCTTAATTATCTTGAAATCTGCTGTGTTGGTGTAATGTACTCAGGTGAATAAGATGCTTGTGTGATGTTACTCTGAGTGTATATCCACACCGGGCAGGCTTGAAAAATATGCCTGGCCACGGCGGGATTCGAACCTACGACCTTTGGAATACTAGCCCAATGCTCTTCCAACTGAGCTACGCGGTCAGGACGGTTCGAGTATGCGATATTTCGGAACTGAGTCTAGTTCCTTCTAGTTTCTAGACTCAGTTCCGAAATATCGCATACTCGAACCGTCCTGACCGCGTAGCTCAGCTGGAAGAGCATTGGGCTAGTATTCCAAAGGTCGTAGGTTCGAATCCCGCCGTGGCCAGGCATATTTTTCAAGCCTGCCCGGTGTGGATATATACATGCACTCAGAGTAACATCACACAAGCATCTTAATTATCTTATTGAAAAAAAATAATAACATGGGCGAATCAGTAAAAAAGCTGTTTCTAGGTGACCGATCTAATATTGACATGCATATATTCATCCATACTTTGAAGTTTAATTTTTTTATGTTTCCCCATATATAAAGTGTGATTTTTTGCAACTAAATGATTGCGCAATTTAATACTTATGCAATGACAATAAATTGTGTTGATTATGTATTTTCTCTATTGTCAGAATTGATTTATATCCAATTGCATGTCAAAAGCACATTCCGTTCCCTTAATTTTAATAATGCTGCATATATATGCAAGTTCCGCTCAATGTCAACTTTTGAACTGAAGTACAAACAATTTTGCTTTAATGTCTGTAACTGATCTCTGCAAAATCACTATCGGCGTATCGCCGCACGTAATTTGCAACTATATTGGCATTGACTTGATATTGCTGTTGAGCAAAGGTTAATTGGTTTGCAAAAGCGAAGGGAACCGATTTGAAAAATTTTATGATAACTTTGCCTATAAATTTGGCTCGCCACCAAATCCTTTCGAAAGCCATTGTTAAAAACACAAGTGGAATTTTGGCTCTCTGGCAGGAACAGACCAATATTGTTTTCTCTTTTCTCTGCAAATTTCTATCTCAAATTTTAACCCTTGAAAAATATAGTGTGCTTGTCCCTGAAGAAACAACCACAGGTAAAATGCCATATGCAAAATTATTGCATATATCCGCCCCCCAGATAATTTATTAGTACTTGCAGAATCACAGTCTTTGATGAGAATTGATGAGAGTTGGCGGCATGCAGTGACGCATTATTACGGGGGACATTTCAGTCTAGATTAACAAAATAAAGATTTGGTGATTGTTCCAACCATATCTTAAACTTAGTCTTCGAAAAGCATCAAAAACTGCTAACCAAGATCGCGTGACTGCCAATCACATATACTCTCGTCCTTTTTTGATCCGGATATTATATGGGTTGGATTATTCTTTCAAAATTTGGACGTAATTCCATAGATTTTAGAAGCATTCTTTTGTGTAGCAACATCAGAAAACACTCAAAAAATCTTCCACAGTCATCATTTTCGTATAAATATTGATCTTTCACTCATGAAGCTCAACGAAAGCAGGATTAATGTCAATTAGAAGGGCATCAAACGTGATCTAGTGACACGTGTGAACATCATTGACGCAGTCCAGTGCTAGGAGGCGATAATCAAGTGGCAGACTCTTTGCACAAATATTTCAGGAACTTTGCTTCCATGGTATAGTGTTTATGCAAGTCACGCATGTATGTATTGTCTGTATTATTGTTTAAGATATTGCTCGAAGCTATTTAGAATATAGAGGTGAATTGTCTGAGATCGTGTATTAAAAAACAAAAAAATTGCATCGTCTCAGAACATTAAAAAAATTCAAAATAAATTTTCAATTTGAAAATATATTTCTGAAATTAGTAATTATGTTAAAACTATCAGTAATTGTGTCAAGCTGTTATACAAAGCTCAGAATTTCAGCTCATAGATTAACTGGTCGATATAGCAATGCATGTTCCACGGGGGACCATACGATAAAAGAATTTGTCAACATTCCGATTTAATTAAACGAGATCGGTAACGAACAACACTATAAAATGTGCAACCTCGTTCCCAGGCCTGGGAATGAGGTTGTAAAATGTGGTGCAATAAATACATAACATGGTTTATTAGTTTAGTAAAATCTCAGAGGGGATTTTTACTGACAAATCCGGGGGACATTGGTAGTAGCCAAGTATTGCTTCAAGTCCTAACAAATTTTGATCAATTATAGCTACATCTATAGTATTCTAGGCTATTAAATGTTTAATCTATACTATAGTCTCTCTGTAAATTTAATATGTTTTGTATTTTATGTACCAGTATTGGTAGCTGTTTGAATAAAGTTTGTTTGTTTGTATAATCATACAAGTGTGGTATGTATAGTTTCTCTGCTCATAAAAATATAAAGATCAATTTACACCTCTGTTTCACACATAATCCTGCAAAGACGAGGTAACGTAAATGGTACAAAGCTTATAGGGAAGGCCATCCAAGGCCATTGCCCATGCAGAGTATATGTGTGGACAGAATGATGAACAATAGTAGTTCCGATATATTGGCCTGATGCAGCAAACCCTCAAGGAGCTTAATTAAAAATAATCTTATTATACTCAAAACATCTGCTAACCCAGCCCATAGTTTATTTTAACTGGAAACCTTTATTATAATTACAGAAAGAGCTGTGTAGCACTAGCTGAGTATAGCTCTCGGCAAGTCTTCTCAATGAAGATTTATTGGCTTACAAACAAAATAATTCACTGACACTGGAAGAAAATTGTGACATTCATAGTATGAAATTTGCAATTGCACCACTAAATCCATGGTATATCCATACTATTTCCATACTATATCCATGGTATGGAAGTTGCAATTAGTATCTGAAATCAAAATTGGATTTCCATACTATTTCCATAATAAGGATTTTGAAAAAAAATTCCAGTGAATTCTCCTGATCAACGTACGACTATATATGATTAATATGAATAATCAATTAAGAGGAAGGTGCAGGGAAAAAAAGATTCCGAATGAAAAGTATTATACTGCACAAACTTGTATTCATTTAATAGAGAGCTCAAGATTGACGTTTACCGCTAACCGCAAACGGCACCGCTAACCACAAACTGGTGGTAACGGCAAACTTCAAATCGCATTTGAAGGTAAGTTTTACTCAAGTTTTCGACAGCTAAGTAGCCGTAATTCATGCTTCAACTTTGATGCCGACAATATAGCTTAACTTCGAACAACAAACAGTTGATCTCAAAAGCGATTTGCCGTTTCCGGTTATCTAATAACTGCAAAAATCTCATTTATCGCTGCACAAATTTTTTGTCACTGCAGTATACCTTTAAATAATCGTCGTGCTGCAGCACAGGCTTTGCCCTGAAATGGACGTCATAGAACAATGGAAAAGCGCCTCTTCCCTTTCTAATGCCATGGAAATGTTCCTTATTAATTAAAGACATAGTGCCCCACCCAACGCCATTAATTCATGGAAGACGTACACTGTCGACTGACATGTAACCAATATTACTTTTTAATTTAATTCTACCATAGGCGTAATTGCATTTAGACCTGGCGTGATGTTTTTGTTCGATATGCTTCTGGTATTTTCCCTCAATCATGACACAATTTCACATCCGCCACGAAACTCATAATATTACCACGTGTGTCAACACAGAAACGTAATTGAGCTGATTTTTTACATGTGCGCAAATTTGCTTTCAGTGAAATATTTTTAAAGTAAACGGATTCATAGTGTTACGTTCGTTTTTAAAAACTATATTGTTACCATTCTGACCAAATAAACCTTTCTAATATTTTCGTGTTTTTCTAATATTTAATATATATAGGTTTGAGCGTGCTAGCGTATATGCTTCTGGCTGCTCTGCGTCTGTATATCATTCCTATATACTTTAATAATCAAATAGCAATGCATGTGCTCGAAAATAGGCTCTCTGGCATCTCTGCAGCTGGCCAAGAAACACTTTCAGCTGTTAATAATATCTGGAGGGCCAGAAAAATGTTGTGCTTTGTTTTATTCCTTTTGATTCAACTGATCCCATGCATTGGTTTCCATAATCTCTATAGCCATGCGCTTATTGTTCTAACTATTTTTAGCCAACTGCAAAGAGCATATTGGATTTCAAACCATGCATGCAACCATGCATTTTTATAGGCAACAAGAATTCACAAAATGCTGTTTAATGCCTAAAGGCAAGATAGTTTATTGTAATGAAGATGCAATGTATCGTAAGTCCTATTTTAGTTCCTTATAAATTTTCATATTTTTCATAATTGTCGGCAACTGTTAATTAGATGCCAAATCAGCATATTTTATTAATTACGTTCTATACTGGTATATAAATAATTTGGGACCTGTCCCAAAGGAAAGGCAATTCAGCTCTGATAAGAAAACCTCTAATTATTACCCCCCTCACGGTCTCACTCACATTGTCATTGTCAGTATAATGAATTACTTATTTCAATATAAATTGGAAATATACCAAATTTTACTTTTCCATTGCACGAAATATTTAATTTCAACCTGAATATATAGTCAGTCTTCAAAGATATGTTCTATCTTTTTCTCAATGTTTTTGGAAACTTGTGCACAGTCAAGACAATCATGTTTATTTTCGCATAATGAATTCCAATGGCAATGGCATCATCTCACTCGTGGTTCAACGTTTTTCAAGATCCCGGATGATATATTGATATCTCCATTCACTATCAATATAATGCAGGTCTTGTGACCATGATTCACAGTGGCGCCGTGGGACCCTTGTTTTGGGGGGGGCCAAGGGCTGTACTTTTCCGACAAACCTGAAAATAATTTCCGACAGAAATATTTCTGGCGCCCCCCCCCCCGTCGCCAAAAAAAATTCGGTCAGTGTACCATTTTAGGGGTCAAAAATTTTTTCCGGACATACCTAAATTTTTCGTTACATCCTAAAATTTTTCCGGAAATCACCCATTTTCTCAATTTATCAAAAAATTTCCGAATTTACCAACGTCGGAAATTTTGCCAATTTCCGACAACGTTGTCAATTTTCCAAAAATTTCCGACAACATTCACAATTTTCCGACGGGTCTTCACAGTAGGGGGTGCCATGGCCCCCCCTGCCCCCCCTCCCCGGCCACGGCGCCACTGATGATTTATGAACTAATGTATGTGGAATTTTTTTCATATATATATCGTTATTTTTCAATAAATATCGAATATTTTTCATATATACTCAGCATCAGTATTTTTTACTTGCACATATTTTTACATGGAAAAATTCTTTAAATTAACCTTTAGGTTACAAGAAAATTGTATTAATGAATTTGTACAATTTGTATAGGTAATAGTATGGTTTCGAGTGCAATTTGGGAAAAACATGCACGAGTGAAGTTTTTCAAAGACTATCAAAATGCCATTACGAGTCCGAAGGACGAGTGCAATTTGAAGTCTTTGAAAAATTCCATGATTGTATGTTTTACCAAATTGCACGAGAAACCATACTATTACTTATTAATAATATACATGAAAAATTTATGCAGTCACATGCGTGCGTAGCAGCAGGTCACATGCGAAATAGTTAATTTTAATATAAATCATTTAATAGAAAATCTACTAAAAATGCCAGCCATTTTTGTCACTTGCAAATGTTTGGTTTTTTTTGTTATTTTCTGTTAGAAATAGGTGCATCTTATAGTCAATGAAATTTGCATTGTATTTCATTTTTTGGTACTGCATTTCATTTTTTGGCACTGCATGTGTTTCATTTTTTGGCACTGTATTTCGAAAAAATTGCATTGCTCTTAGCCAATCAGAATTGAGAATTGTTTTCATGTACATTATTAAGATCGGTAATAAATGCAGTAAGCAGTTTAATTAACTTAAAGTCTCTATATGATAGGAACTGTGTTGAGCTAGGAGTTCATCCCTCTGCTGCTTCTCAAAACAATAAAACTTTCAACAATTCAACCTTTTCTTTTTTTACATAATATTTTCAATTTAATATGACAATCTTTTACAACATTCCTGATCATACACACATATTCATGCCGTATCACGACTTTGGGGATCTCACTCGATACAACTAATTGTTGAAGAGATTTGTAGATGAAAATTTCGACTGGAATTTTTATACATTTATATTAGACCTAACCAGGAACAGTTGCGAAAAAATGTACCCTTTCATGATCCCCAAGTAACCCTCAAGGGTCCCCTGATACCCCTCAAGGACCATCCAGTTCACCCCAAAGCTCACTCAATCCTCGGACAACCGCTGCGGCCCTGAGATTCCGGTGTAGCGCTCTAACCAATGCAACTGAGCTGCAGAGACATAGCCCTCGAGCTCTAACCACAAGTTTATGCATAAACATCACTGACTTGTATACAATCCATCCATGATCTATATTTAACTGTATGTACTTTACGATAACATACAGATACGTCAGCTGACGTTAACAAGTTAAATAAAAAACTGAACATTTTTGGATATCATGATGACTTCATGAAAACCTCAACAAGAGTAAAACCCCCTGCTAAGACTGAACAACTACAAGCGGATATTAAACTAATAAACGGTAATAAACTCAACCTCTTCGAACTTTAAGAGGTTTACTGATTCCTGAATGAATTATCAGAAAAATAATTGTCTATTCCTTCGGTTTAGCTGTTGTTTTATAGGTCTTTGAGCGAAAAATGATATTTTTGAATTCCACGTTTTAATTAACAATTATTCGCCGAAGGCGAGGTGATTATCGGTGAATAAAAACCGAGACGAAGTCGAGGTTTTTATTCACGATAATCACCGAGCCTGAGGTGAATAATTGTTTTAGTATAATTTCATAGGTGATTATATGGAAAAAAATAAGAAAGTACACATTTCTTTGTCATTTAATTGACAAAAAGGCTTCGGCCGCCATTTTGAAAATCGCTTAGGTGATTATCGCGTAATAATCACCTCAACGGCAACCAATCAGCGTGGAGAATTTTCAATAATCACCTATGTAATTATACTAATGAATGTTAGTATAATTACATAGCTGATAATTGAAAATTCTCCACGCTGATTGGTTGCCGTTGAGGTGATTATTACGCGATAATCACCTAAGCGATTTTCAAAATGGCGGCCGAAGCCTTTTTGTCAATTAAATGACAAAGAAATGTGTATTTTCTTATTTTTTTGCAAATAATCACCTATGAAATTATACTAAAACAATTATTCACCTCAGGCTCGGTGATTATCGTGAATAAAAACCTCGACTTCGTCTCGGTTTTTATTTACCGATAATCACCTCGCCTTCGGCGAATAATTGTTAATTAATTGCAAACTGAGAATGTCTAATCGTCGCGCTTTTTTTCGCGTCTCGCGCTCTTTTTTTCGCGCCTTTTTTTGTGCCTTTTTTCGCGCCTTTTTTCACGCCGTTTTCGCGTTGTTTTCCGAATGTTTCGTCGTGTAGTCTAAACTTCCGATTGTATTTTAAATTTTAGCATATTTTTCAAAAGTTTAGCTGTTTCTATTCAGATTTTAATTCTCAGGCCATTTTTTGCACTTTGTTTACGTGAAACAATCTCGTTTTGTTCTTTTTGTCATTGGTTTCTCAAGTGTTCTTTAATTTCTCTAAACAGAAAAAAGTTCATCGTTTTTCAACAAGGTCCTCGTTGCTCGTGGACTTGCTTTTTTGATTAAAGTTGCAAAGGTAAGACCTTTACTGCATAATACTATAAATTTTCAAAGATATAAAATTAGGTTCTGTGTATTTGATGATACAAGTTTTAAGTACTGTTTTGTATTTCGAAACAAGTGCAATTTTAGTAACTTACTGAGAGGGCTTGAGAGCGAGGGCAGTGAAACAAGGCACGAAAAAAGGCGTGAAAAAAGGCGCGAAAACAAGACTCGAGACGCGAAAAAAAGGCGCGAGGTGTGAAAAAAAGACGCCAAGGCGCGAAGATTAGGCTATCTCTTGCAAACCATAACTCATTCGTTTCGTTAAACCAAGTTGACATTTGAAAACCTCAAATGAAAATTCCTCATCTAAATTTTAATTAAAATATGCATGGTCATAAATGACAAAGCATATAAGTTTTTGTGGTTTTGGTGGTCTTATATTGTTGACGTAAATCAATCATTACTAAGGCTTTGTCACCATCAACAGACCGGAAATAGCCAATAACCGCAGTGTATATTACATCCGGTTGCATCTATTCATACGTCAAAGACAGCAATTGTAACTATATCAACTGATTGATATACGTGGCAAAAATGTCCCCTTTACACCGATGTCATTGAAATATATATACATTCTGGAACTTTCTTTTTTAGATATAGTTCTAGCTAATACTATAAGTGTATCAATGCCATTCTTGAAATTATACTTTTTCCGGAAAAAGTGTGCATATAACTATAAGGTCGGAGGATGTTTCTGATTTGCATGGACTTTCTTACGGTTGGCTTTGTGTGCAATGTGCTTGCTTTTTGTTTGTACGTTGTGATATTTTTTTATATTTATCAACAATAACTATAAATATTGCAAACATTCAATAATAAGACTGTTTCCCGTTTCGCCGACTATAGAATCTCTGCGTGGTATTTCCGTTATACTGCTGGTGCCGGAATTAATATTTTCGTCTTCGACATATTCAATTCTTGAAATAGTCAAAACAACGGCGATTTAAAATAGCGAAAGTTTTCTTAGACAACTTGCAAAGCATCCTGGCAGCCTCCAGATAGCTGCATGTATATTATATGTCCAGCAAACTGCTTATAAGTAAAATTTGATCACATTATGCGATGTCACATCCGGCTATATAATCCATGCAAATTCTAAACATTCACAGTTATAGGCAATTCCAGCTTTTAGTTTATGCGTGCAGGGGATGGATGGAAAAGCCAGGTATCATATTGCTGATTATGCTGAAAAAAATAAAAATGGCGGTCGTGTAAACACAGAGTGATAGCTTATACTTACAAATATTGAAATATTTCGGTTGTTTCGGCAGTTTTTATTGAAATTTTTCAGCATAATCAGCAAGATGATACCTTACTTCCCGTCACCCCCTGCGCGCATAAATTAAAAGCTGGAATTGCCTATTCCCAGTTATTTCCTGGTGATGTGGGCTGCAGCTCACAATATTATCTGCAGCTGACATCGATTCGTCCTTACCAGTTGTGATTTAACTTCCCGGATGTTTTAATAATACGCGGAGCTTTCTACAAGGAAGACTCTCTTTTCACATTTCGAATTTATATATATAATATTGAAATTTTGCATCCTAAAATCCTTGATTGTTCATTTACAGGCACCTTTTACATTATTTGTGTTAATACCTATATTTAATTTTTTAAGCCAATAATAATTTGAAACACTATCATTCGTATGTAAAAATATACAAATTTGAAAAGAAAATGTTTTTACCGTTTATTTGTATCAATTTAAATTACTTGAACCTTTGATAAATAGTGCAACTGAGCTTCCAACGATTAATTGCATAACACACCATCTTTTCATTATTAAGGCTTTTGACAGTATTTTTGTCACCTTATATATAGTTTCTTAACTTTCTTTGACAAGAACATGCTACCCGTTCTTTTCATGACTTTGATATTTATATGTAATAACGTAAAATTTGCATATTCAAAATTCTTGACTAGATTTAAGCTCCCCTAGCTTAAGGAATATTTCCGCATTGACCGCAATGTTGGTAATTTTGTTCACTTTGCCTCTTGGGCCATAGAGATTATAAATAACACTAGAGGAGGCATTGTAATCTTAATTAAAAAAGGGAACACGGCTATTGGGGTGCAAATTTAAGTCCCGGATGTGTATTCATGTTTCCATTGGTGACGAGTTTCAAATCAGCCAATCAGAGCATGATTTTATATCCGGGACTTGAATCCCCCCCATTAGCTGCGTTCCCAATTTTTAACCTCGATGCCTCCTCTAGTGTTATTTATAATCTCTACGTCTTGGGCAGCAATCACGAATCTTAATATACCACCCCACCCCCTCCTCCAGCGACCCTGACTAGATTAGACCTTAGATCTAATATTTGAGAAGATATATTTAGCTTTTCCCTAATAATGTGGCCATGTTAGTTTTTGGTTAGGGTTAGGAGTTAGGCAGAAAAATCACAACTTGCCGTCCTGTTTACACTACGACGGAGCGGAATTAAGCCCGTTTTCCACTCACGTATTTCGCTGCCGCTGGCCGAAAATATTGACAAAGAAATCATTTTTTACATTCATTCGCCGCTGAAGAAATTTGTTCTCCTGCTACAGTTGCTTAAAATTTTCAACTTCTGTTTGACCTTTCGTTGACGGCGCGAAAAAACAACAAATGAACTTTTTCGGTGGCGAAATTTTTCGCCAGCGGCGGCGAAATACGTGAGTGGAAAACGGGCTTTAAGGCTGTATTCCAGTTACGCGTTTTTCATACGTGCGTACACGCACGTAAAAGTTGAATTCGCTTATATAAGTGCAAATAACCTTAACAAATACATATTAAATCATACACAAAACTGAATGCTGTCCTTTTATAAATTTAGTTATTTCATAAGTAGGATGTAAAGCGAATTCAACTTTTACGTGCGTGTACGCACGTATGAAAAACGCGTAACTGGAATGCAGCCTTTAGTTGTAGTTGAAAACGTCCGTTTTGCCGTAACAATTTGAGCACGGTTTCCAAAGGCGGAGCGAGATGGGAACGGCGTACAACGGTTACTTTTTTGTTCCGCTTGCAAAGGTCTAGCATCGCAGATACATGTCTCAAAACAGTAAATTCAATTGCTTTTCGTTAAATTTCAGTTGCTCCATTTGAAATATTTGCAGGGGTTTACATATTGAGTGCATGCTAATTTAATTTGTGAACAAAATGTAACGGCGTGATGTGAACAAACGCCATAAATTCTACCGGCATTATTTCGCTCTGATATAAAATAATGATTATTCAAGGACACTGTCGCTGCATAGTTTAGCCAAATCGGTATAATTATACTCACAAGTTTAAATAAAACTCTGTTGTGTGTCGATATCACAAATCTTGAACTGATTCTCTTTCGTCTTTTTTGCAGGCAATGTCAATCCTGAAACATATGGAATGCAATAATTAGGATGATGCAGCTGTAACGGAATTACATATGGTTCAAATACAATATCATGCAAGCTTGAGTGCACGTTCTCAGGCACTTATAGTCGAGATCTTATCACGGAATTGCGTCAAACTTTGATAACCCTTGCTCCTTTTATTATTTTTCATGCTTCATCTCATTTTCACACGACCTCACTCTGAATAATAAGACAACTCTAACAGTTGCTATGTAATTATGAATCATAATTTATGATGCATGAAATACTGTATAAAAAAATCTTTTGAAATTCAAGCACACGCATACACATGTACGTACGACTTGAGAGCTCGCATAACGTAACGATGCAGATTTCGACACTCAAGGCAACTCAGGAGTCAGGCCACTTAGCAGCATGCAGTTCAGCAGCCTATAATATATACCTAAAATGCTCTTTACTCGGAGTGTTTTTTGTTGACACCGTTTATTAAAGTTCATATTAAACGATTATTTCTAATCAAAGTCATTAAGTTATTCCACAGTAGAAAAATGTTAAATAAGTGGTATTACGATGATTAAATAATCTAACAAGGGAAAATCATGCATTACCTATTTTCCCCTTCGCCAGCGAAATTCATTTTGGCTCATTGCCCCCCCCCCCTAAAAAAAAACTTGCCGGCGTCACTGTTTACTCCATTCTTCACAATCAAATAATACTATGTTGGATAACGTGAAATGCTTTGCCGCTGTATTATAATATACAGTATATTCTTGAGGCTGCCTGGAAAGATCAGGCCTGGTTCTTCACAGCTGGATTATGATATTATCCGATCCCTAATCCTGGGTTAAAATTTAACCCGGTGTTTTAGTTGTGCGTGTGTATCTTGCCACGCCCGTCTAATTCAAAACGTCAGAAAAGAAAAGCGGGTTCTGGTATTGATTCACAAAGCGGGATTTCTGAAGAAATATTTCCAAGTTTATAAACAAACAAAGTTTATAACAAGTTGTTGGATAAGTTTTCTTTGAATTTTAGTTAATCTATAGGGTTAAGCTAACGCCAGGTCGATGACAGCCGGTCCCCAGAGCAATAAATGGACAACGGCATGGGGGAGGATAGACTTGGATCAAGTCCGTCTCTCTAGAGAGACGGACTTGATCCAAGTCTAGGGGGAGGATTGACATTCCCAATCGATGATTTGCAATATTATTGATATAATAGTACTGGTTTTAAAAACTGACCAGCTAAATATATTGAATTATAAACATTAATTTTTATTACACTTGAACTTGGCTCTGTCAAGTATTAAGTTTTAAGGGCATTTTTTACCGGTCCAATATATACTACCGCACAAGATGCTTTTATTATTTAAACATATTTATCCACGGTAACCTTTCAGTTGCCTGTTTTTCAAAGGGCCGTGGTCTAAAACTATTAAAAAGATATAAAACTAAATCTAAACCTAAAGTATAACACATGCACTAACATTTATTCAAATTGAAGTACAACATGCATAACGACCTTACATTGCAAGTAAACATTCGATAAAATTTCGGGAAAATTTCGCTATCTTAGCAATTTTTAATTAATTTAATAAGCCTTTTGAACTGATTCATTGAAAGATGCTCATGTTCCTCGAGAATTTCGTTTGGAAGTTTATTCCATGACACTGCTGCGCGGTAGGAAAAACTTTTCTTAAGGAAGTTAGTGTTTGGTTTTGATAAGTGAAGTTTTCGTTCGTTACTTCTCAATGCATAATTGTCGTTCTGGGACATAGTAAACATTTCTGTTAAATATTTTGGTGTCATTTTGTTAATTGCCTTAAATGTCACTGTTTGTTCACGTTGTTCGAGGATATTTGCAATGGGCTCCCAATTCAATCTATTTAAGATCTCTGTTGATCTTATGTCATACCCTGAGTTAGTGATAACACGTGCTGCTCTTTTTTGTAATTTACTTAATTTGTCAATGTGGGTGATATTTCCGTTGTGCCAAACTGTTGAGCAGTAAGTGAAATGTGGTAGGACTAGTGAATTGCATGTACATTGTAATAAGGGCATTTTCTGTCAGAAAACTTTTTGCTCTTCTCAAAAGTGCAATCAATGTTTTTAGAAATTTTTGCCCATTGATTATCTGTATGGTTATGCCAATTAAGTTGTTCGTCAAGAACCACTCCTAGGAATTTTTTGTTAGAAACTCTCTTTATCATATGATCTCCTATTAATATGTCAGGATCTGAATTTATTTCGTTAAGCCTTTGTCTCGAACCAACAATCATATATTCTGTTTTCTCAGCACTTAAAGTTAGTTTGTTAGCTAATAGCCAATTATGAACACTGTTCAAGTCTGAGTTAATTTTTTGTTGAATGTCAGTTGCTAATTTTCCGTCACAGGATATATTAGTGTCATCTGCAAACATTGATGCTTTTGTAGACCTTAAGCAATTTGGTAAGTCATTGATGTAAAGTAAGAAAAGCAGTGGTCCTAGATTTGAACCCTGAGGGACATTACGCAAGTAATTGTAGCTCCATCTGATATTTCGTGATTAATTTTGCAAACTTGCTTTCTCCCTTTCAGATATGAAATAAACCATTGTAATGCTTTTCCTCGTACTCCGCAAGGCTCTAATTTTGAAATGAGTATGTTGTGGTCCACATGCAGTGTCAAATGCTTTTTTGAGATCAAGAAACAGTAGACCATTAATAAGGCCCTGCATGGTCCATATTTACAAGACATTGATTTACAGAATATAAGAGTGCAGTCTCTGTGGTGTGTTTAGTGCGAAATCCAGATTGATTTGTGGATACTATCTGATGAAATTCTAAAAAAATTATTTAGTTGCCTAGAAACCAGCTTTTCAAAAATTTTTGCTACTGCTGATGTTACTGAGATAGGTCTGTAATTATCGCAATCCATCTTGTCCCCTGATTTGTAAAGAGGGGTTACCTTAGTGTGTTTCAAATCGTCTGGAAAAATTCCGGTATCGATAGATAGATTAAAAATTTGACTTAAGGAGCCGATAATGGTCTCCCCGGCTGCTTTTAGTAGTTTATTTGAAATTTTATCCAAACCTGTTGATTTCCCGGCTTTTGCTTTGAATATCTCGCATCTTAATTTATCCATTGTTATATAATTTAGCTCGAATACCTCAGTCACTGGTGTCACCTAGTTAAGAGGGTCGGTATTGTTGCAAGATAAATTCTCACTCAATTTTCCACCAATTGTAGAAAAATAATTGTTGTCGAATGCTGTTGCAATATTTTTTTTCACCAGTAACTATACTATCCCCAACTTTTAATTCGTTAATTAATGTGGACTTAGATTTTTTGTTCAATAGTAAATTGATTGTTCTCCATCCTTCCTTACTGTTCATAGTACTTTCTAGCTTGTTCTTAAAGTATATAGCTTTAATATATCTTTAATAAGATTGTTAACACGATTTCTGCAATTCTTGTATAGTTCATGATATATTGTCGAATTATGTTTAATTGCTTTTCTCTTTAGAAAATCTCTATGATAGCTCATATTCTTAATTTCGTTTGTCATCCAAGGGTTATATTCACTTTTTACCTTTCTTTTTAGTAATGGGGCATGAATGTCAGCAATTTCCAAAAATATTTCCTTCCATGTGTACCAGGCAGTATTTGCATCAGTGCAATTGTAAAACAAAGTTGAGTTAAGTGCTTGGTTAAGGTCTTGCTGGAAATTGTTAATGTTAAAGTGCTTGAATTGTCTTGTTTCTACTACTTTAGGTTTTGCTTTTGGAATACTAACCTTTCTGCATGCATAAATAAAGTCAAACTGAACGGTACTCTAATTCTTCCAGCATGCGACTGAGATGAAATTAATAATCAATTGTACATGGACACTGTATAAAAATCGAGCCGCAGTCTCAGGGATAGATATAGTCTGCGAACCCATACGTCATACAGACTAAGGGGTAGAGGACACTGTCTTCCAGTGAGATGTCCGATAGTTTCGCAACTGCTCTAAATGTATAAAATTCCAATGGAAATTTTCATCTCCAAATCCCTTCAACAACTGCCAATGCCAACCGCGGACAGATATATTCATATCACATCATATCAATTCGTGCAAGGGATTATATTATTAAAAAAAAATTATCGACACAAGCAAAAAATATTTAAAAAATATTCGTACAAGTTAATAAAGTCCCCCAATCACTTTCTAATGGTCCGCCCCTTATCACGCTTTTTGAGTCAAAACATCAGCTAGTAACTGCGTGACATTAGCGTCGTTTCGTCTAAAAACAGAAAATTTCGAAGTTCATGTTGTTTTTAAAAATAGTATCACAACCATACTGTAGTTTTCAATATTAAGCCTCAATTTTTTTTGTACTGAGTAACTCTGACCTGCTCTTTTCCTATTTGGTTTTGATAAAGTTCAATAGTTAACATCAAATTTTAAATCGACTCAAAAAGCATGATATATCAGCACTCACTCCACCTTTGAATTTACTATGAGTAAATTGTTAAACACGACCGAAATTATCAATATGATAAATTCGCGACACATGTTGAACACTAACCCTAACATAATCTTAATCTAACCCTATAATCTAATCTTTATCTGACACTAATCTAAACTTGATGACATTTTTTATTTTTTTTAATAATTTCTTATAAATCCTTCAAAACGTAGATATGTCTACGCAAAATGGCTACCTACTGTGAGCAAAGAAATTTTGATAGTGTAAACCAAGCTTTACAAATTAATCTTTCAAAACTAAAAGTGAAATACACAAAGACCGCCTGGATTTAATTAAAAATGACGCTGTAAAGTGCAACGCAGCGTAAAATTATTCATGCCGTGTTTTTTTTTTGTTTTCACAATCTTTGCGTGAAAACAATCCTATAACCGCTTCCAACAGGTAATTCTAGAAACTTAAACGTTTTATTCTAATAATAAGATTAAGAGTGTGAGTTTGCGATATACAGTATATATAGCATAACGCTGCACGAGTCGTCCAACGTGAACGTGATAACTTAATTTGCCTTGAACATAATATACGTGCCTTATCAGAGAACCGACAAAGTATGGTCAGGAACGAGACTATACTGTGTGTTGTATATATGGCTTATAGATATGTTGGTTCGAACCAGCTTTGATCATGAATCCGACGATCTTAAACGAGGATGCAATAGCTGTGTTCCAGATGACAGATCTCGCACAGTTATTTATTACTATAGGCTAGCATTGAAAATTCAAACTAATAGATGAGCATCAAACATATATCACCTTTACGCAACTGACGCATGATTTCAATTGCCTCGATGCCCTGCACTAATACTAAAACTCTGGGACATATGCAGGTATTGCCTTTTTTGTGCATGGGGACATCTCGTATATACTGAAGCTCCTTAATTAATGACCTATATCTATACATAAACTCCAAATGTCCAACCACAAATATACAGTATACAACTTGTCTTATATTAAGAACATCTTAATTAAAATAGTCTCTATCAGTTTGATAAATCATTATTTCTATAGTTTATACCGCATATCAAACGAACGGAAATATCTCAAAAAGAGGTGAGAAGCTGAACAAACGTTTCTTTTAAATTAAAAGAATTTACTTTATGGGCATGGCATGTAGCTATACTAGGTAGGAGCCACGTAACAGGCATGACGCATTGCATGGGTATAAACAATTTCTGGCTTTAAAAATAAGCAGAATATAAAGTCTGGTTCAAAGCATAAGCAAAAATACAGGGTGTATAAAAAAAATGTACACCCTTTCAAATTCAAATTATAGCCATAACCTTAGGCTTTTAAATATTCGTTGCTCTGCAGTAAGCTGGCCCTTTTTATATCTTATATGCAGACTTGAATATAATGCTTAATTTAAACATTTTTCTTTGAGTTGTGTATTTGTTCATATACAAAGTAAATTCCCATGGCCATGTGCAGAATACCTTGTGTTTTCACGCATTCATTAATTCGAGAAATTATACGGCTGTCAAATTACTACAATAGATTAGTACGTTCAATTTGAATTTGAAAGGTGTACATTTTTTTATACACCTTGCATGTACACAAGAAAATTTCACCTTTGCAACTTGCAAAGACAAAGCGGGCAAAAACGGGCAGTTTTCCTTATAAATGGTTAGAGTTTCCCTTCCTTAGCCGTTATGCGAGGCTATATATGCCAATATGGTCGTATGCATGCTTCATTGCATTTCTTTGTCAGTTTCGCCTTTTGTCATTTCTCATGCCTGTGTTTATCTCACTCGTGTGAACCAGGGTTAAGTCGTCATTTCTCACCGAGTCTCGCACTTTCAGTGTAGGAAAAAATCAGTGTGCCTTCAATGCACAATTCCT
Organism: Paramuricea clavata; assembly: GCA_902702795.2. Taxonomy (NCBI): domain Eukaryota; kingdom Metazoa; phylum Cnidaria; class Anthozoa; order Malacalcyonacea; family Plexauridae; genus Paramuricea; species Paramuricea clavata. The sequence goes on along the minus strand of CACRXK020000736.1, from coordinate 32,949 downwards.
ATACTGTGATCACAGGAACTTTGATAGTGCAAATCGCCCATACAATCGTATCAAACGTACGTCATATAAGATTAAAGATGACCTACAGAGTACAGTATAAAAGCCAATATTTAAAGGCATTCATTTAAATATTCATTCAATCTAATGATTGTAGTGTTTGAAGTGGCAATATCAAGTGAATGATTTTTGATGACGCTTCATACTGTGCAAGCTAGACAATACAGTTTGACTCCGGTGGGAATCGAAGGAACTAGATTTAATCCCGAAAACGGACTTCGGCGTAGCTTGGTTGAGTATTCGACTAGCTAGTAGCAAATCAAGGGTCGTCGGTTCGATTCCCACCGCGGTCAAGAATTTTTTTTCAGCTTGCATGTCCATTGCGGAGTGACTCGCTGTATAGCGTCATCTAAAATTCATTGTATGATTTATATGTCATTATATAAAAGGTAATTTGGAACAAAAGGAAGAATAAAAGTTATTTCGGAAAGCAAGTATAGTGATTGTAGATGCTTCTCTTTCAGAAAATTAAGATCCGGTTCGAAGTTTTCCTATAAATTATATATCATTATATCTATAATTTGACCTTGCCCTTTGGGCTTGGCTATACACAGTATCACGGGATATAGATGATAAAAAATTCTTTTCAGGAGCTGTAGAGGGGCATAATTCCAGAATGCCCAGACTGTTTGAAACTGACATGCCTTATTATTACATGACTTCGTGACTGTAGCTATGTACATCAGTACCCGGTTATATGTGATCACATTTGGTTGTATAGTATAAGTTAGGGTTAGGGAAGGGTTTGTTCATGAGGGTCAGGCATCATTTGAAATCATGATCTTTTTTAACAACATTGAAGCTATGGATTAGCCTTGTATTCTATAATTGCTCGTGTAACGGTATTTATGCAAGACGCGGTGTGTTTTCAAGAATAAATAAGTCGGGACGGATATTTTACTTGTATATGAAATACACGAACGGTAGTCGGACCAAACTAAGACTAGCTACCCAACTCTACTATACTCTATAGGAATAGTTTAGGGGCTTATTTTGCCTATCTCTGTAATTGTACGGAGTTTATATCAGCAAGTGAATCTAAAGTTTTTTTTCAAAGTTCGGCTTTCACAACATCAAACAGTAGACAAAAGAAACTACATATTTAACGATTTAAATACCTGTTATGGCGTCGACGAAACTGCAGTAACTGTGATATAAAATCTTGTTGGTGTACGGCACTTGATCTCGACAGTGTTAATGAACTAATAATCCGCTTTGTAAGTCGTGTTGAAGTGGTGATGCTGCCGGCAGAACACTTGCCACGAGCAAGAACTTGATATTAGCTTGCCGATGCAACCTTAAATAAAAGAGTTGACAATATGATAATCTAACGAGTGTAGAATATATAATTATGTTTAATGATAGTCTGCGTCGCCGGCAGTGGTCCGTGCCAAGTTACCATGACAATTATAGCTAACGAATAATCGTTGTGCTTGCATTCATTCAAAGTTGCTGCGAAGTAAGTCCAGCAGCCGCCATACTCACAAAACACCGGAAATCTCACTTTGTGATGTTGTGGGCTTCGCAATGTCTGCGAACGTGTTTGAATCCGTACTGTTTGCACTTTCAATAGAAAAAATAGCGAGGGATTATGACATTACGACATAGTTGTCGTTCTTGTTTCGAAATACCTTTAATTTTAACTGTCGCTGTTTGTACACGACTTTTGGTAAACCGAGATACTTTCACAAATCAAATTGAAAATGATACTGAGAAGTATCATTGGAGAGAGAAAGGGACATCGTCATTATCCATGCAATATACATGCACAAATTCTGGAAACCGTTTTACATCCTTGAAATTGTTCGAAAAAACGCACAACTTTTTCAGAATGCAAGGCAAACTATGCAAAACATCCAAAATGATTACTTAAACAAACTGTTTGCATCGTGAAGAATGTCTGAAAAGAATGCAAATTTATGGAGATTGGTGGGGATATGTCTTGACCGGCGTTATTAGACTCAGAGTCTCAGACCGATACTGTTTTAAGTCGCCGACAGTCAGAGTTGCAAAAATGCTGCGGGTATGCGGGTACCACCCGCAAGGAAGGTTAAACTTGGAACACTCCACAAGGCAGGCTGAGGTTGGTAGGATGCTGATGTTGTGCTGGTACTGTAGTAGTTAATATATACTGACATACTAGCTGTAGCACAACATTTCCTAACAGTGCTGGCTGGTAATAGCAGCTTTTTGGGGAAAAGACGTTTCTATAGCAGTCGTAACATATACATATAACAGTAGTCGCCATTGCCAATCCGTACTGTTTAGCTGTATGTGAGTACAAATCATACAAATATTAGACCCTGTCTATTATTTCTATGGTACAACGGTGAAATGCAATCAACCCGCTGATAAATGCTAGCTAAAGACAAGTTTGGTGTAACTTTATGTTCCTGGTTAAATTTCCAGTTTAATAAATTTAACCCCAGTCCATACATCGATGCAGGTTCTCAATTCAGCTTGAGAGCCTGTTCGCAGGCTATAGTCCTGCTTAATTTAATCACGTGTTTTTGCAAGGCTGTTGGAAGCGGAGGGGGTCTGGGGTCTGGGAGGGCTTGAGCCTCCTCCCTCCCCCCAATAATTAGCCTTCTTAGCATACGTAGGCTACCCAATAATTTCCATTTGTATGAGCAAAGCAAACAAAAGAACTAAAAAAGTGCGAAAGCAATTCAGCCCCACCACCACCACCACCACCACCACCACCACCTCACCACCCCACCACCACCACCACCACCACCACCCACCACCACCGCCACCACCACCACCACCACCACCGCCACCACCACCACCACCGCCACCACCACCACAATATTGATTTACTTCAGACGGCCTTGTTTTATAGAGTGCATCAGATATACTGGCTACGTTCATGAATCATGTTCATGCATGCAACCATTGTTAGGCAGTGAGAACACTCTCCTTGCATTCTTCTCTACGGCAAAAATCGAACCCCAGTTGCTGCGACGTTAATAACACAATATGTATTTCAGTTTTACGTTTCAATCTGAATTACCTAATTGAAATTTCGTACCAAATTTCAAGGGTTAAAACTCAAAACGACGGTCTTATTTCGATTTCCAACCAACAACGGTCACTCAGACCATGGATAATAAAATAAATGGATTGGAAACTTCTGACGTCATTGACTGCATCCTTGTTGAAAAACGTGACGTCACGCGTATTGCGAATGTTACCAAAGTTCTCGGCATATTTGTTGTTTTGCTATATTTTCCACTTTAAAAGGGTGATCTTGAAGCGTAAACTGGTCTAATTGTTTTAAAAACATGCCTAAGCCACGACAAAGTATTCAAGGTAAATGTTTTTCGTCTTTGTTTTGTATTTTTTTACATTTGTAGCTACGAAATTGGCGTCACAAATTTTAACGAAATTTGCGATGTATTTTTCACTGTTTAGTGCTTGAAATATTTGCTAAAATTGACTGGGAATACTTAGAGTTTTCATCGTAGAATGGCGTGGTTACATTCATTTGCTCTTTGACTAAAATGTTTAGCTGTATTATTGCTAAACATGCCGTTTTTGAGAATTTGATTTTCAACTAGGTTGAGGCATCCAACCACGCCATCAATCCCAGTAAAAACATTAGGTCACGTCAGCTAGTTTCCTATCCATTTATTTTATTATCCATGCTCAGACTATCAGTGGCGGAAATCTTGGTGGGGGCGGGGGGGGGGGTTCGACCGCCGCCCCCACCTTCACGGAAAATTGCCGAATTTTCGGAAATTTTGACCTAAAAGAGGGCTAAAAACAGTCTTTTCAAGTGCAAATTGAGGGGGGGGGGAAGGGGGGGGGGACGTCGAAAATTTTAATTTTAAAGTTTTGTCGGAAATTTAGGAGGCTTTGCCCCCCCCCCCACACCGGAAAAAGTGAATTTCCGCCACTGCAGACTACTTATAAACGGACAAACAATGATAACCATCTGACTCTTCCAGTGTTCCACAACCCCTCACATTTTCTTCGAGCCGGATCGATTAAGCGGGTCTGCGGGTGCTTAATTTCTCATCATTCAACGCGCAATGTGGGACTGGGGACGAGTCAGGACCACTATCGCCGAACCGCCGAGCGAAATACATGGGAGTATGAATTTATTACAGTGTTAATCCTAACCATGTAAATGTAGTACAGTTTAAGACCCGATATAATTAAAAACTTTAGGAAAGTAATCATCTGTATAAAAGAATATATTAACTTCGAAAAATATATAGGTTGATGAATATGGGACCAAGCCCAAGGGACAGTAGAGGATGCGAAAGGTTATAGCGCATGCATGTGTTCTATCAGATCACGAGCAGAGCGACGACACCAGGCCGGGCCCTGTGTTTCTACAGTTTTGCACATAAGTCATAACTGGTTGAGACTACCTTTGTGAAAAATTTCATGTTAAATCATGTTGCGCTTTCAGTTGAATTAAACCCCTGCTCCCCAAACTTTAGTGTTGGCGAGCTTGTGTCACGGTGTGCTTGTGTGACATTTTTATCAAAACTTTAGTATAGGTAAATGAGTTTTCTAATATTTTTATGCTGATATTCAGGTTGCACGTATTTTAAATCATAATATATGATAAATATTATTTACTGCTGTTTTTGAGAACCAAATGCTGTTTTGTGCGACAAATCATTGTTTGTCGAAAGAATGAATAAATATGCAATGAATATGCAAAATGCAATGAATAATATAGAATAGTTGAATTCGGTTTTTGTGCGGATATCCCGAGTAATCATGATATCAGTCAAGTGTCAGTCGATAGCTGGACCTTGATATGATTGTGGATATCACAAAAACCTCATCCATTAGCTGTATGTTTTCCCGATCCTGAAACAACTCTACTCCCAAGATATATGTGTGACTGGAAACACTAATTATTGAATTCTGAAATTACTTTTTAAGATCACTTCCTGAGAATTTTCCAACATTGTTTTTCTCAGTAATCCTCTTGTTTGCTTCGGGATTATCAAATCACCTCTTTGGGAGTGTTCGTCCCATCCTTTTCCTGTTAGGTCTCAAGATGTTTGCCGAGGTTTTAACTCTCTAGGTACACATTTCATTGTGTACTTGTCAACTGGCACTTATATTACGCAGCAAAAGTGAAGAGGGTTACCAAATTTAGCTCAGTCGTTTTGAAGTGATCCACATACTGTAAGAGAGATTATAAGTTTGGAAGCTAGGCAGTGAACTCCATGTCTGATGTCGTGTCAAAGTTAATTAAGCAAACATCATGCAATATCTGTGCGGCAATTTACGCCTGTCTTAAACGTCGAATTTCCGTCCAATTTAATTCGTCGAATTTAAATTTTAATGCTTTTGAATTTTACTAGACGGAATTTGGAAGTCAGTTTCTATCAATTATGCAACGGTAGCCCCTCGATCAGCATAGTTATAGACAGTAGCACGATACGACCAAAATCTTACAGTCCATCTCATTACCTTACAGTCACACTGGCAACAGCCACTATAGAGAGGATATTACACGGCGGCGCGAAGATATGACTTTTATCTGAAATATTGTTTTTAACACGTGAAGATAAAGGTCATATCTTCAAGCCACCGTGTAATGTTCTGTTTATTATAATATAGTCCCAAGCAAAAAATTGTGAAATTTCACGCTCAAAAGCAAATTGGAAAAGTCACGTGATCGATATCCTCACTGGTGAAGAAGATATGGAAAATATGTCACTGTGTATTTTTCAGTATCTCACTCTCTACTATATAATAAATAGAGAATAATACATGGGTGCGCGGAAATACCAGATTTATTTCAAGTGTTGAACATGTTCAACACTTGAAATAAATCTGGTATTTCCGCGCACCCATGTATTTTTCTGTTTATTGTATAAACAAAATTCAGTGAAAAACAACAAAACGTCCGTGGCAATGCGTTTTACAACAAATGATATTTTCACACGTAAAAATATCATGTTCAACACGAGAAATAAATCTGGGATTTCCGCGCACTCACGTATTTTTCTGTTTATTATATAAACAAAATTCAGTGAAAAACAATAAAACGTCCGTGGCAATGCGTTTTACAACAAATGATATTTTCACACGTAAAAATATCGTATTTTCTACTGTTTAAATACGATTTTTCTCAGTGGCCAAAAACTCTATATAACACTTATGTTTACAGTCTTTATATAATAAATTATAAATATATATAGTATAGCTAGCTCAGTACAATAACTTGTGGTTAGAGCTCGGCAACTGGACTCTGTATAGCTCAATAGACATTTCCTATTATAGACTAATTTTAAAACCAGAGAAGGAGATGCAAATAAATCACCACAGCTAGAAAGAGCATACTATTAAAAATGCGAGTAAAATTGCAAAGTTTGGTTGCGAAATGTTGTAAAATGCGGGAAATATAGCCTTGCAAAATATTTTCCGCATTTTACAATATTTCGCAACCAAACTTTGCAATTTTACTAATTTAGTATCCTCTTTCTAACTGTGGTGATTTATTTGTATTTCCTTGCCTAGTTTTAAAATTAGTCTACAGTAAATGGGAATTGTCTATTGAGTATTGGCTAGAGCGCGGCTGCACTGGAATCGCGCGGCTGCAGTTTCGATTCCTGCCAGTGGGCCTAAAGTTGTATTTTTAATTTCAAAGCTGTTCCTGGTTCAATGTGCCGATGTCTTAATAAATGTATAAAATTTACACCCGCAATTTCCATTTACAAAATCCTTCAGTTCAAGAACTAGCTGTTTATAGTATATTGTGTCTTGTCATCTCGTTGACTCTCTTTGGAATTGCTTCATTGCAGTTCAGTAGATGTTCTTGTCAGTTGGTATAGACTATATTGTCTATATTCCTGTCCGTTCCTGTCTAGGCTATAATTTCACTATTCTGAAGGTTCTGCACACTACGTGGGAGTTGAGGAATGAGGGGGCATCCTAATACGTGGCGCACTTTTTTCTACTTGTCTATAAATACTTTTTTCTACTTGTCTATAAATTAATAAGTGCAGAAAGGTTTAAAACGTACGATTTGAATGTTATTTATGGAACAAGAATTAGTGCTCTATATGGCGCATTTCTTAGACGGCTAATTAACTGTGAAAATTTGATCGCTGTTCGTATATAGGCCTACGTAGTCGTAGGAAAAATATTGTATTATTAATGAAAAATATTACATTATTGTATCAAGACGCAATTTAGGTAGTTCTGATTCAACAGCCGAATTCATACCGCGCGATCTGTAATTTGAAAGAATGAAATACAAGAATGAATTTGGATCTGGTGACTTTATTCCAGAAATTTTCAAGCGGCGACTGAAGTCGAGACCACAGTTCAGATAAAACAGCGCTATCAAATTTCACAAACATATTTGTGAAGAAGGATAATTATTAAAAAGCAGCGCGCAGTTGCATAACCAAATAGATATTTCAAAATCATAATCCCAGCTTATAACGTATAAGCTTCTTTTCGCGAGCGCTTTGTACATGTAGATTGACGTTGAGGCCAAGGGCAAGAACAAACCGAAACTGCTGAAATTACTAAGCAAATACTGATCAATATTAACTAACTGCTGAAGTTCTGAAATGCATGCTTACCTTGCCAGAAAATTGAAATCGTTGTCGATGGTCTTTCAATGTAAAATATCGATCGTGATTACGTCTGTATCTAAAGAACTACTACAAATGACAAATAATGATAAGAAGGTTGTCTTGTATCCACACGTATTTTACTATTTTAAACTGCAATCGAAATTACAACTTGCCAACCTGATGATAGCAATATGCCAATGAAGTTACTCGTCTGAAATCTCAGTGCTTCTTCCGCACGGCGAAATAGACGAACTCTAACTTGTGTTTGGTTTGTCCTTCCTCTATAGACTGTGCTTGTCTCTGGCTCCAATCCAGTATGTAATGTACGCTGGCAACTCGATAGGACAAACAGCTCATTCAGCACTTTTTGTTCCTGTGCAAAGAAACAATCATCGGGATGAAGGGCTTGTTTTAATTAATTGTGACATTTAGCAACTTAACGTCACGTCGCCTATTACAGCTATTTGATAGGATTACAATGGATTTAATTAAACGTCTTTCGTGTGGGAATCTGCATGGCTAATATCTCGGCTAATATCAAGCGATTTTGCATTCACTTAGCGTCGCCTGGACAACTGCCAAACTAGATTTCAATACATATAATCTCTCTCGGAACACGCTCCAAAGCATGCCAACTTATTACAATACAATGTTTTCATAATTGTGCCGTAATTAAAATTAATAACAAAATGCTAAAGTTTGCTTTTACACCTTTCTTTAAAAGTGATTTCCGATGCAAAACAAATTACTTTCAGTCATTACCTACGATTGGGTACTCGGATAGAAGAAGAGACGGTTCTGAAATGTACTCGGTCATTTGCGACAGCAGATTCAAATCCAAAGCTGTCTTTATGCTGCCCATGCAGGAGGTGAAATTAATACTTCAACAATAGTTTTTCTACGTATAAATAAAATTATAGCCTGATTAAGGTCCCTTTTCATTTTTAAATTGCCGTCTGTGCCAGAGACTGTGGCTTTGTGCAGCTATTTTGGCAAGAGTACGGTCGGGTAAAATTAATTTACTGCATGCAGCGTAAATGGCTGTGGGCCAAAATCAGTGTAACACGTATTTTATGTCTCCTACACTGAAAAATCAGCTCAAACACTGCTGCTGAAATTGCTCTTCCAACGATGCCACAGTACTTCAAATCATCGCCATCGGAATCAAGGAAAACATAAACTCAAAATTTTCATGGTCGGCGGCATCCACCAGCTCGGCATGACCTCTCTATAGGATTTTGCATTCCAGGTTAGCTTATAAGGCTAGCTTGGTTAACTTAAAATTCAAAGCAAACCGTCCCAAGAGCTTGACGTTTATAAATTTGGAAATATTTCTTCAGAGATCTTGTCTGAAATCTGAATCAGTAGGAGCTTTCTTCTCTGAAGTTTTGAAATATTAAAACAGACGTGCAGAAATACATAAACTAAAACAGCAGATTAAATTTTAACCCAGCCGGTTAGTGTTAGCCCAGCTTTGAACAACCGGCCTCTGATCAGTAAAATTATCTATGGCTTAATCCCCCTCGCTACTGCTCAGTTCAGTGGCTGATTGTGGATGTATTGAATGATGCGGACTACAGGAGCCGGTTGTTCAAAGCTGGACTAGCGCCAAGTCTGGGTTAAAATTTAACCTGCAGCTGTTTTGGTTTGTGTATCAGTCTTCATGTCTGTTTATTTCAAAAATTTTAGAAAATAAAGCCGCTATTGATCCAGACAAGATTTCTAGATAAACATTTCCATGTTTATAAAATTGGGAAGATTGCTTTGAAGTTTTGAAGAATTTGTTTATAACCTGGGATTAAGATAACCGAAATTTGAATTGAACAAGTGTGACTATAGTTAACTTAACTGAAACATGACCAGCTCGACACATGACATACCGTCTTAACTGAGGGTCTAGATCGGAAGGGGGGGGGGGGTCTGAAAATTAGGAAACGGTAAACATTTTGGTACTTTAACGGTAAATCTTTGAATCTGCTGAAAAGTGTTCTGAAACGATAAACAGTATTTTTTTCCTCACGCTTCACGGTAAAATTTTCAGTGCCGTTTCACGACGTACTGACGTTCACCGAAATTGAGCCTGCTAGACTGGTTCCATTTTTTCCATGGAAAGTTGGTTTACCAAACGAATCAACTAGTGTTCTGCCATTTAAGATCCTTAAGTTACAGGTCTTACATAGCTCAATTAAACATTTTCCATGGTTGTTCACTGTGCTATCAAGAATCACGACTCACGATATACCCCATCAACACCCTCTTAACTGGAGGAGTACTGCAGCTTGGATGGACATCAAAAACAGCAGCTGCAGTCTGCAGACTAAGTAAGCTACTATAAGCTTAAGCCCACTTTATTTAAACTAGTGGATAGCTTATCAGTTCTGAATTGTTCACCCTAGTAGTTCAGGGAAGATTATCTCTTCATCGGTAGTGTTGCTACTGCAGGAGGAAGACGATCCGTGAAGGCCTGTGTCTTTGGCTGGGATTTTTTTTTTGGGGGGGGTACGGGTACACACCCCACAAGTGCCTTTTTTCCAAGTGGAGCAATGGAGAAAGTGCCCTTTTATAATGGTCTAATGTTCTTCAGTACGTATAGTGCCCTCCCCAAAATTTACGTTGCCCCTTACTGGCCACCGATATGCACATTGACAAAACAAACTTCGTGATCCCCTCCCCCCACTTCAAATGTTCGATGTTGTGATCAGAGCCGAAACAACATTTGCTAGCTTACTACGACACGGAATGGAGGTTTAAGAAGCGCACATGATCTTACATGCGAATTCTGCATAGACGGTATACGTTAATTAAATTAAGAAACTTCTAGAGTAAGGCGCGGTGTGGGCGCAGCGACCGCAAAACGAGAGTACGAAATATTTACATAAATTGCGCGCAAATAGTATGATGTATAAAGAGTATAATGTCAGGATACAGCAGGTTTCAGAACCGGAAGATGAAAAATATGACAAACCTCATTATAAGGCCCATTTCAGTCCACTCACGAAAATTTTCCATGGATAGAAATTTTTCCGAAAATATCATTGTTAAAAATTCAACTTTGTGTCGGCCATGCAATGACATTTTACAAAATTTTCCGTTTCTGCGGAAAATCTTCCTGGGTGGAAATGGGTCTTAATCTTAACACGTGACTAAGGGAAAGCGGAAATTTCGGTTGTAAAACATGACGTACGTGTATAAACTAAAATAATTTCTTATTAGTTTCGGAATATGAATATGAGTGCAAGAATGTTTTTAGATGTATGGAATGTATGTATTGTAGAATTGGTTAAGTTTGATTGATTGTAAACAGTTGTTTGAATACACGAAAATCAAAAACGAGATACAGTCCCAGCCGCGGGTAGCGAGCGGAAAATTCTTATAGTTTGGGGACGAGGATGAAACAGAGAGAAATGCATGGTCTCAACCAGTCTTTAGGCGAGTAGCCTCAACTCCAATCCTTAGCTTAAAACCGCAGGCTAAGACAGAGTACAACGAGGTTACGAGGCACTCTTTTAAGATGCGAATGAGGAGGCGAAACGGATAATTCCAGCTATAGATGATTTTATAGACGAAAGTTTGATCTAGAGAAGAAGAACGAAATCCATTACCACAGCTGGAAAGAACATCTTAAAATGAGTAAAATGGCAAAGTTTGGTTGTGAATTGTTGTAAAATGAGGAAAATATAACCCTGTGAAGATCGCAAATTGTGTACGTAGTAATAGTATATTTGCATTACGCGCGGGAACAATAACCATTTTTGAGCCGAATTGAAAGTGGCTATTTTACCGCGCGTAATACAAATATATACAAAATTTGCGAACTCCACAGGGCTATATATTTTCTTCATTTTACAACATTTATAGCAACCAATGTTTGCAGTTGATCCGGCATTCTATTAAAGACGCACTTTCTAGCTGGGGTGTTGGATTTCGTTCTTCTTGCCTTGATCAAGATTTGAGTTTAGGTTTCTGTCGAGGGTCGAGTGTCGAGGGTCAAATGTCGAGGGTGAGGGTAAAAAGTCGAGGGTGAGGGTAAAAAGTCGAGGGTGAGGGTAAAAAGTCGAGGGTCATAAAAAAAAGTTGAGGGTTGTATTTTTACGATAACTAAGACAACTACTAACGATAAAAGAGTTTTTAAAACAGTGTTTCTCCTTATGTAAATCATGAATTAAGGGAGAATTCTGGTCTAGAAACCAACTCATTAAGTTGATGATTTGGGTCGTCTGGTTAAAAAGTTTCACGCACGCAGCATGTCTTCTAGCGTGTAATGTCTCCAGGCCACTTTTGATTAAGGCATTTTTAGATAAAAAGGCGGAATTTTTTCATTAAAAGCAAAGTCAAAGAGCATTTATTATCAATATTAGCCAATGGCAATGTTCAACCTCGCATCAAGCAAAGGTCTCCGTCCCGCCGCAGGTGTGCTTGCGAGGTTGGTCAATGCCAATGTTTGGCCGTGAGACGAGTAATATTGGCTGAATCATTTAGCGTTAATTGGTTTCTAGTTGAAACATTAAACAAGTTATTTTGCCCGCAAATTTCGACCCTCGACTTTTTACCCTCACCCTCGACTTTTTACCCTCACCCTCGACTTTTTACCCTCACCCTCGACTTTTTACCCTCACCCTCGACTTTTTACCCTCACCCTCGACTTTTTAACCTCACCCTCGACTTTTTACCCTCACCCTCGACTTTTTAACCTCACCCTCGACTTTTTACCCTCACCCTCGACATTGGACCCTCGACACTCGACCCTCGACAAAAACCTAAACTCTCAAGATTTAGTCTATAGCTGGATTATTTTCAGATAATGTGGCATTGTGTAAGGATCAAATCCATAAGTGCATAACCGTTGTGCCAGCGGCAAGTCGTTTATAATAAGCACTGACTCAGTTTTTATGAATAATTATTTTTAATTACTGCGCCAAATGCAAAATAACAGGTGTTGTACTGTGTAAAATGCGATGACAAACGTTCATTAGCGTTGGCATTGCAAGGTGTCAATGGCATCAAAACAGTTGAAAGATTACGTCATCCGATGTCTGGCGCCTCAAATTTTATTTTCTAGCATCTATAGAAGCAAGAAAATATCACTTTCGATAACGTACGTGACAACAGTATCATCATGACATCATAACACATGAAAGCAGTTTTTTCTCGTATCGCGAAAGTCATTACTTGTAACCCTACACCTACCCCCCCCCCAAAAAAAACAACAAAAAAAACATCCAGAAAACACAAATTTGAATCAAACTGTTTTGACCGAATAGTTATATCTACCCTTATATCTGCAAAATAAAATAGAGCAGGATAGTCGACGTAGTTTAAACTGTAGAATCAGGACTGGTTGAAGAAAACTTTTTCACCTGTTTTATAAACACTTTAGGGTCTGAAATATTGGCCGCTGTGTGTGTTGCTTGTGTGAAGCACAGGCGGCCCAATCTCGCAAGGGTCAGTATAGACGAATAGTATAAATGTATATTATAGTATGTATATTATAGTAAAAATATGTCATAAAATATAAATTTTAAAATGAAATTGACTTGCCTATTTGAAAGTGTGTGTTTTCCTTGTATTCTTCCTTTGTTGTACTAATATTTTCCAAGACTTTGTACTCGATGTTACAGGGCCTTTTTTAACATACAAGCTGGGGGGGCATTTGCCCCCCCCCCAGTCCCCCCTTGTGCCCTCCCACGAAATCACATTTTGCCCCCCCAGGAAAAGTCCCTTTTTCCTAAAATTATACAAACAATCCAGCGAAGATTAACAAATAGATAAACGGAAAGTAAGTTTTAGGCTTTATCCTTTGTTCTTGTTTAACAAAATCGATTTAAATTGTTACTTTTTTTACCACTAAGCCATGATAAATTATTGTTAATATTTTTTTTTTATTTTTTGGATGCTCACAGGGGCGCACATTAGGGGGGGTGTGGGGGGGTGTGACACCCCCAATGTTTTGTGAAATATATCTAAAAAGTCGGTCCCGAAACTTGTATGGGACGAAAAAAAGTTGGTCCGGCTAAAATCTGAAAGACATCATTTTGTGTCGAAAAAAGAAATAGGTGGACATTTTGGAAATGGAATCTAACAAAATTAGGCGACTCTTTGTGGTTGTAACTTTTCTTCCAACCTCGTCCTAAAATACGTGAAATAGTGTTCTAATGAACCTAGAAATTCAAAATTTTTCTCGCGCCTTCGGCGCTCGCACTCGAAATCCATAAAAAATTTTGGCCCCCCGAAAGTTTAGAGCAGAAGTTCTGAAAAACTAAACGTTTATTTAAACTCTTGGAATTCTATCCCTGTCTATGAGTCCATCCGCAATTTTGGAGGCGTCTACGTTCTAATAAATCGAAGAGAGGTTACCGAGGTATGTGGCAGTGTATAGCATTTATACACATTTAGATAACCGATTACATCCGCATCGAGTGAACACGCAGCTTTTCGAGTTTGAAGCTTAAATTGATTAAGACTGCCATTCGTTCAGTCATGAAAGAAAAAAGTCTAAGGGATCTAATCACTCTTGGATATGAAAAGGATCTCACGGATACAATATAATGGACCCAGACACTGTTGTTGATCGTTGGGCCGAGCTGCCAAAACAGAGCGCCTTATTTGTGTGAAGTAATTCCGATTGTCATTTTTCGATCAAATAAGCTGTGCAGGTGAACTATTTAAAAACTGATTTGACTGCCTGAAATCTATTGCTAATTGCTATAACTTTCTAAGCAATTTGAGTTGTCAGATATTTAATACTCTTAGTTGAATATCATGTGGGCACGCACTATAGATTTATTTTGAACCATTATTGTCTATATTTGAGCTCTTGACTTTAATAATGTACTATTCTTTAATAATATACTGTGGGCTTGTGGCTAATATACTGGCTATAAATTCCATTTAGAACAACAGGTTAATTTCTAACGGTCTACTTTTTGACACCCCTGTATGCTATTTTTTACATAGTTACTCGACTTTGTGCAATAACCACAGGACCGTAGCATGTCATGCAGACCTTTATCATTTAATCTGTGACAAACTGCAAAGAATGAAGATATTACCATGGATAATAAAGTACATGTTATTTTACAATCCATGGTATTACCCACACTTTCCTGCAACTTATTCAACATATAATAGTTAATTAAATACGCCTTCGGCCATTTAGTACTACTAAATTGTAAATTTCGACATACTAAAACGCTTTTTTCTGACTATCAGAATTCTGTTAAATCTTCCCCAAACTCCAGGAAATGGCATTGCAGAGACTCTAAATTTAAAAATTTCCTCGGGCCTCGGCCATCGCTTTCAGCCCCCCCCCCCCAATCGAAAAGAGTTTCCTACGGCCCTGTACCATACGTCCAACTCTTAAATTTTATATTAATTGTATTTATAACAAGACTGTGACATTAATTAAACCGAACTTTCACCGGTTCACGAGTACTGTGCACACCTTAAAATAGTTGGCTTTTCTTATCAAACACAAATACTACAAAAGTCGGTCCCGGAAAATAGGACACTCCCCAAATTTTTTTGGAATGTGCGCCCCTGCTAATATTACTGATTGTTACTCTCATTGCTACGCAGCTGCTATGGCAATACTTTGTGCCATCAAATCTAGTTACAGCCTTGGACCACGTACAAACGGCACCTGGCTCCAAACACTAATATTAATTATCTGCCGTTAAACACGGTTACAATCGCCCAGACCAAATGGAAACCTGATTTTAGAGTTATATATGCTAATATATATTTTTGGTCGACGTTAATATCTTGTCCGCGCCTCGCGGTGAATTGAAACAATTCAGGCGGTAAATCTAACCTCCCCCCCCCAAAGGCAAAGTCCTCGCAACGGCCCTGGCACAGCCCTGGTCACGCATTCTTATCTTCCGAACTTGGCAGGTCTGGTATCCCCATTTGTCGAGTAAAAATGAAAATGGGGGGGGGGGAGTCAAAGAAAAATATTCTAATATGTAAGGGGGGTCATCATTAAATTTCTGCTCTTTTAAGGGGGGCTTTCAATTTTAAAAATTTAGGAAAGAAAAAATTCCCCTCCCCCCTTCCATAAATAATGACCGGTCCCTTAGTTATATCAAAATCAGGTTCAAGAACAATATATTTCTTTTTGCTTCTCTAAAAAGTCTTTCCGGCTTATTGGTATATAGATTGAAACTATAAAGTATCGCCTCATACTTGATTCGTTAATTTCATGGCTGAAAATCATGCACGGACATAAATATTATTCTACTTCCTTCTCGCTTTAAAATAATGCTCCAACAGTAAATATTACTACATATACACTGAACACTCTGTACAACGCTGTACTGACAATGTTGTAAATATAATTTACCTGTAAATAACTCAAAACATTTGTTATATCTTTTAAATTTATATATTTCTGTAAATAACTTAGCCTTAGCTTATCATAATCATATTTTGCATGTAAAATAATTTTATGGCCCACGCCCCCCCCCCCCCCCCGTGGAAATCAGCTACGGTTGACGGGGTCAGCGTGGATAAATAAAGTTCTGCTGCTACTACTACTGTTTCGTCCCAGTCTTTTGCGCGTTTTTCAGATTTTTCACAAGGCCAAATTCAATGTTTAAACGGCAATAAATTTTACACTTCGATTCTGTTTTCGAATTTCCGTATATTTTGTATCGTAGATTTCGAAAATATAAACTCTCATTTTGTGACAGGGACACTTTAATAAATCAACTGATTTGCATTACTAACAACGAGTGTCTCATATTACATCACAACACTTTTCGCGCGGATTATATTTCGCACAGTACTTAAATTCAAGCACCTAGCGCCGCGCGAATTCTAGTACTGTGCGAATTTTAATACAAGTAAGGTATATGAAATTGTTATTAAACTCTACATGTCCAATGATTCATTCATGTATTATCATTGTTGATATATATCACATTGTGGCAATTGGTCATGCTATGCTAATAAACCTGCATCTATTTGAATAATGCAAATCATTAAAATTAAATCATTAAAAGTTGCTATGGCTAGCTTCATCACTGACAGTATTATAATTATACATACAAAAGCAAGAAGTTATAAGCATTGAAGGTATTTATATAAAACCCGCTATGCTAAGAAAGTAGAATTAGAATACTTAGCCGACCTTCGACTTTGGCAAGGTGTTTGATATTCAAATTTGATATTCCTGAAAAGGCCTATTAGCAATCTCGTAAGTATGCCCGTTCGCAAGTTAGGTCATGCCCGGCACCAAACCTGCGAACGGGAATACTCTGAGCTGTTTACGTGATGGAAGGTGGGATGATTTTGATGTATTTAATAAGTCACTAGGCTAAACGAAAGTTCAAATGCTGGTTAACCGAACTCAAATGTTGTAGAGAAGATCGTGTAGTTTTTTAAGAAGACTTTTTAAGCTTTCTGAACAACCTTTCGTTTACAGTTAACTATAATCCATCTCTAGAAAATAAAGTTTTTTGCTGAATCATGCATCGTGACTTATTTCAGTACATCTTAATCATCCCGCCTAGCTCATATCTCATCCTGGCAAAGCGGGATCATATAAACAGCCCCTTATTCAGCAAATTGCGCATGCTGCCTCTGATCCCTTGCATTGGGGGTGAGGCAGCACTTTCCTTGCGATAATAACTTATAGTCAAATAACTGTTAATAAGGTGGGGGTCTACCTAAACCACTCGAAAAAATCGATTTTCATTTTTTGAGCTAAATAGTTAGTGTGACATGTAATTGATGTTGTGAAAGTATTTATTTGGTTGAATTAAAAAAATTGTTCTCTCAGGAGCTGTTTTAAACAATCTCACTATAATTTTTAGCTTGGTTGCCATGGTAACGAAAGGCAGCATCCTTCATATTTTTCATGTTTTTGCTAATATACTGTTGCTCCTACCCTCCCTAATATAAAATAATAATGCAGGCTCATCTCTAGATGATTTTGCAGCGGATCTACATGAAGATTATGCGCGTGTATGCGTTTTTTCGAGAACTACTGATTCAAACAGAGCAAATTGAAAAATGTGTTTCAATATTTCGTAAATATTGATTACTTTTGTGTATATATTTCTTAACATTTGGTTAAAAATAACGGACAATGGTACACAGAAAACATTAAATGAAACATTATTCACTGGGGTAAAGAAATGCGCGATAAAGACGACGATAAAACGTGAACACATTCATGCATTCAATACCAATGTCAACAGTCATCTTCGAATCGTATTTGGATATTTGGCATCTTATAAACAGATATTCAAACGTTTGTTCTGATGCACTTAGTAGCTGTGTATGGTGAACTGTGGATGTAAGTATTTTTCTATCACTGAATGATTGATTCTACTATATTACTATAAGTCGAAATGTTGCAGTATTAAAGGGGCAAATCATTCTTAATACAATGTAATTAGTAATTATTGCAAAATTGCAAATTTACAACATTATATCAAAAGATCAATTTCCTCTACCCAATTTTAGTACAGATATCAATACATTATTTCTTGCTTCATTGTTATAATTTTATTATTTTAATGCTTCTTGGTATTAATATTAATGAGGTTGTCTTTGTGCTGCATTTTAGGGACTGTAATCACATGTCAAGGCCTACCAAGTTTGAGAGCTTATTTTGGGCCGAATATGTTTACCGAATGTACCACTTGGAGCAATAGGACAAGAATACAGTTACAGATAATTTTATTTTACCATTGAATCATGTAATTTGGTATTGACAATTGATTGTATACAAAAAACTGTGGTATTAAAATGTTGGTCTGCATGCCCCTTTGGTAAGCACAATGAGTGCCATCACTGCCGTGTGCATCTTTAAACATCCTTGTTAGCAGCAAGTGGGTTCAGCAAAGAAAATGATGGAAAATTTAGCTATACAAATTGAGAACTGGATTGGGATGTCCTGTTAACACTCAGGAACATCTTTTAAACCAACCATCAAACTGCGGGAAAACCAAATGGTGATGCAAGACATAACAGCATTTGGACGGAATGGTAGAAAAATCAAAATTTAAAAGGATTCTTATTATAAACAAGTAAATCTTGAAAAAGAAATGACTTCACATGACAATTGATGATGAGGGATGCCCAGCACAATTTTAATTGTCTAAAATATCGAGTATAGTGTATATCTTAACAGTTGGTAGTTCATATTTGATAACTTATACTTTATAGACGTTTTCCCGAAATGTGGTATTTTTCATCTTTGAAAAAAGATAATTCTTTACCAATTTGACCAAACTGGCTAAAATTTTCAGTGTTAATAGAGCTCATCATGATAAGTGTTTTCAACGATAGAATTTGGCATATGTTGTAATGCTGCCATTTTATCGAGGAAATATGCCAGGATTTTTGGAAGAAAATCGAACTACAATTTTGCAGCAATGTTGTGCAAAAACTACATGCAGCATAAAAAATTCCATCGCTGAAAACAATCTACTTGCTTTGTAGTCAACAAATAGCTCTTAGTGGTAAAATTTCATTAAAATGGTAAGGCTGTATTTTTCCCAACTAACAGTGATTTGTATGAGACATACACTGTGTTTAATTACTAGATGGCAGGATAAATATTAAAGGTATCAGAAAAACCTTTAGAATTAGATTTAGAATCTATGTTATATACGCTTTCTAATGATATATAGTTTTGTATAGCTATCTAAAAAACTTGGCGAGTAATAGGCTTGCAAGTGTGGTGAACTGGAATATCGCAAGTTTAGGTAGACCCCACCTTATTAATTAAATTAAATTAAATTAAATATCCAGGCTCTGATATCCATCCATCGTACAACCAACCCGATTCATAATTACTCGTACATGTAAACGCAATAAAAGAAACATCTCAAGTGTGTCCAGTTAGAGTACTGTTTTAAATAATGAAGAGCATATTTTTACAATAGCTGTGAATCACTTTTCTACATAACTTTTCATGTGTTTGTAGGTTTGCTGACGTCAGTATTTTACTTGGGAACTTTTTTGGTGATTGGACATCTACAGGGTGCCCCCCCCCAACCCCCACCCCAAAAAAGTATACCTTTGGAAATTTTCCTATTGTAATAATTTGAATGTCTGAGCATTATGTTGAACCCATGGAAGCGTAAAATACAGGGTGTATTGAAAAACGAGACCTGAATAACTCTATTTTTGTTAAAGTACCTATGACACGAAATTTTACCCCAAATGTTTATGATTGCATTGTAAAGATCACTTAAAATGACTTAATAATTTCTTTTATAGAATTTTGGTAACTTGCTTCCTTTACAAACAAATACAGAGGGTTAATTACCAGTTATGAAATTAATACATATACAAGGGCAATTTTTAAGTTTTTTAGATACGTATTCGTCAAGAAACTATACTTTTCTGAAAACTCATTATGCGATGTGATGTCACACCGGTGGTGATATTTGCATATGAAACAAAGTTGAATATCTTGAAAAGGGAGCAAGTTACCAAAATTCTATAAAAGCAATTATTAAGTCATTTTAAGTGATCTTTACAATGCAACCATAAACCTTTGGGGTGAAATTTCGTGTCATAGGCACTTTAAGTACAATATTTTCTACTCCTGGGAATTTAATGAAAATAACTTCTAATCGTATAAAGGAGCATAACTGCATAAAAAATTGTCAAATTACTGATCATGATTAGAAATATCACTCCTATTCTGTTTACGCACCCGTAAGTTCAGCATAGTAATAAGACATTCAAATTCCAACAAAGGTTTGATTTCAAAAGGTATGCTTTTAGGGGGGGGGGTGCGAGATAAACAAGAATGCTTATAAACTTTCCTATAGACTATAGACTATGATATAGAATGCTTATAGACTAATCCTTTAACTAGAGACCGGAAGAAATATATCAAAATGCATTGTCTGAAATTGCAGGAAATCAAGCCCCATAGGCTTAAAATACGAAAATGTTATGGACCAAGGTTGTCTCCTAGGAAGAAAAAAAACCCCTACAATTTCGAAATATTTTAGTTCACCGCCTAGGTCTCACAGTTAAGTTGTACAGTTCGGTCCCACAGTTAAGTCCACTTCCTTATTCTTACATTTAGGTCCCTTTTCCTTGATCCTGCCACCCACAGACGAATCCTTAACAGAGGCACTGGACTCAATCCATTTGTCATCTTTTTCCAAGTTCTTATATTCAATACCCAACCATATAAGTCCAAATAACCAGCAGATGGTGAGACAAAGACAGGTGTACATCATTGGCATTCTGTGAAATGTAGCACCAGCCAATATACGACTGAGCATAATGCTGGTATGAGCTATGGTAAATGTAAGACTTTGATAAAATGAGGCACCCTCAGCTGGTGTTAGTTTTGATAACAATGAAGAGATCAGAGCAAAATTTACGAACTGGGCACCAATAAATAACAGTGAAACAAGCAAAAGATAAGCTGCATTGACTGGCATATCATTGTCCCAGAACAGAGCAAAATAAAATATTGTAAAAATCGGGACTATCGACGAAACAGCACCGAAGACAATACAATTCTTTTCGGAAATTCTTTCCACCAAAAGGTAAGTAGCGAGGAAAAAAACGAAGGCAAATAGTGAACTATTGAGGTAAAGTAATTTCACGTGACTTAGTCCCAATCCTAGATGGTACTTTGCCAATAGCGGAATATAAGTGGAAGAGATGGTAGTTAGAATAACCATTAAGAAAATAAGGTAATATAAACAAAGGACAACCGATTGTGGACAGCCAATCATAGTGCCTCCAGATTTAGATTCATAACTTTCACTATCACTATTAATATGGTTTTCGGCTTCATAACTTTCCGCGAGATCACTTGGTAGGAACATCGTCAGAATAAGCAATAATAACCAAACGATTGCCAAAACTACCCCCGGTGAATTCCCTGCGTTAACTTCCCAACCTAATAAAAGTAAATCACAAAGTTATGTGTAACTAATATGTAGAGGCATTCCTAATTCGTTCCGCTCGAGGGAGGTACCTTTTTGGCAATCACCTCCGCTCGAAAACCCTTAAAAATGCCCTGCATAGCTATATACGTAATGGGGAACTCTAAAAACAAATAGACAACCGGATATTTTAAGTATTTTAAAACTAGTAGATTGGAGAGCGACAAAATTAGAGCGAAATGTTAAGAAACAACTTATTACAACTTATATTATAATCCCGTCATCCACCGCATACGAGTTATTCTCCACCGCATACGAGTTATTCTGCATTCTGATTGCATGGTCGAACGACTGGTCATATTTTGGCTCATATACGGCAACAGGGACGTAGGCAAGACTTTGCCTTTGGGGGGAGGGGGGAGGTTACATTTACCTCAATTTTTCCACTCAACGTTTTTACCTGATTTTACAAAGATCGTCGGAAATGGCATTTTTTGAGTCTTTCCTACCCAACAGTTCAATATTTAGTATTACTTACAGTTTAATGTGATTAGGAAAATTGATAACATTTTGGAAATTTGGAGACTTCAGACCGTAAGAATGGGTATTTGGCCATGCCCCCCTGCCACGACACGTCTCGAAATCTTTAGTTTGTTTGATCGTCAAAATCTACAAGAAGTCTACCTGAAAATGCTTACAATGAGCACTTATTATGGATGTGTGCCCCCCCCCCTCCCCCACATACACACACGTCGCTACGGGCCTGTATGGCGAGTTCTGAGAGTACGGAAAACCAAATTCCGAGAGTACAAAAGGTACAAAAGCTTTCCGAAACAGAAAAAAGGAAAATATTGGCCTTGAGAAAGATAAAAGTACAAGAAAAAACCCTCAAGTAGATAATAATTATAGTAGAAATATAGTATAACAGTAATATTATACCGTAGTAGAGCAAGAGTTAATTAAAAATTAATTATTGCTACTCAAGTTTCACGCCTTATTCAAGACGATCTTCAGGCAATTAATTCAGTTAGTGTTTGATTCGTCAACAATATTTAGTATTACTTACAGTTTAATGTGATTGGGAAAATTGAGAACATTTTTGAAATTTGGAGACTTCAGACCGTCAGAATGGGTATTTGGGCATGCCCCTCCTGCCACGATACGTCTCAAAATTTCAAGCTGGGGAGCACTGCTATTTTAAATTGTGTCCTAGAATTTTTCTCAATCATAAATTCTGTGTTAAGTTTGATGCTTAAATTGTATTATTTTCATACGATAGATAATAGAGGACAGGTTTTCTTTCTGCAATCATAATTGCTCAAACGAGTTTGCAATTGTTTGCCGTCGCTGTCGCGTTCCCTTCCTACATGCTTAATTAATGTTAAATCGGCACGATTTAAACCAATCAGAATCGAGTGAATTGACTATAATGATATTAATTAATGGTATTATTCGCCGACGGCGAGGTGATTATTCGGGAAGATTCGCCGAGACGAAGTCGAGGTGAATATTCCCCGATAATCACCGAGCCTGAGGCGAATAATTGTTTTAGTATTTTTACACATGCAAGTCTTTTGTGTTTTTTGGGACTGAATTTACTTTAATTTCGCTTATTTCTTTATCAGTAACTTCCACAAAACGGCTATTTTGAAAATTTCGGTTTTGTTATATTCACCTGTAGGTGAATACACTTACAGCTTAATACGTAAAATTTGACCAATCAACTTGTAGGATTTGTTATATTCACTTGTGCAAAAATACTAATCATTGTTATTATGTGGCAAGCATAACTTCCGGTGAAATGGTGGACTGTGATTTTCTGAGAAGCACTTTTAGCGATCCATTATTTCCCCATAATGGACCGGCGATCCGTTACGTAAAAACAAACGAATGCATTTTAAAACAAAACAGCAAAACTAATTGAAACTTATAATTTAATTTGTTATTAATAAGATATCTGGGAATGGTTTTTAGTGGAAAAGAAGGAATACATTGGTATTTTTTGTTTTCTTCGACCAAATATGTATCACGCTACAAATATGCATTTCAAATAATGCATTTCTTGTTTGTTTCAAGTATAAACGCCTATAAATGCCACATAATAAACTTTTTATTAACCTCGCTTGCTCGGTATGTACAGAGAAATATCGGACCTTGGTCTTTTTGTACAAACCTCCCCCTACGGGCTCGGTCAGTACGAAAAAAACCTCGGTCCGATATTTCTCTGTACAGACCTGGCGTTCGGTTAATAAGAAGTTAATAATTTACAGGTAGCCAACAAGGAAATTTAATGTTCATGTACGTGTGACATTGATTTGTTAATACCTAACCGGACCGGTACTGGAGATATAGTTAAAAATAGGGTTATTTTTTTGCACTCATAAAAAAGTAAGCAAATCTCTCCTGTTTTTAAACATATGCAAATAAAACCATCTCTCTAGCCAGTTTCTTTATTATTTATTGAAAATAATTCAAGAGTCTTGATTGGCTAAGTCTAAGAGCTGTAGGTGAAATCGCCATATCCGCTCGGTAGCACGTTATGACGTCACGCTAATTTATGCGGTATATGCCAAAAGCGGGAAAATACAAATGGCTTCCTCAAAGGAAAGGCTCGCCTTGTGAAAGCTGAAATTAAAAAATTGCTCGAAGAAAAAGACTAAAAAATCCAGTGATCTTCGAAGAGTATCTGTGAGAAAAGAAGTTTGGCCATCATAATATATTATTGTTGTTCCATTTTCAGCAGCTTCGCGTCTTCGTGAGTCCGAAATATTTACAAATAAATAATAAAACATTATTGAATTCGATTCTCGCAGGATATGAGGAATTATTAAGGCCTCGGTTGTGATCTCTTCCTCAGCCTTCGGCTTCGAAAGCCTCATATCCTACTCAAACTCATGCAATACTTGTTTAACATACTCACCTAATACATTGAATTTGAATACGAGAAGACTTCCAATGGTTGGACCACATACTTCGCCAATACAGTAGAGACCTTCGAAATATAGAAATGCTTTTGCACGATTTTCGTTGGTAGTACACTTTGTCACGGCTCCATAGAGCACTCCAACTGTTCCTTCACCTATACCACTTATAAATCTCCCAAACAAAGGAAAATATCCATTGACGGGTATCGAGTACAGAAGATTACCAAATAACTTCACTAAACCACACATAACAACGATGGTCTTTGATGCTTGAAATTTAACTTCCAGAAATCCGATAAATGGTGCAAAAACCAACGTCCCTGCTGAATAAGCAGCTAGGGTGAAACCAAGAAATGTATTTGTCTCTCCAAGATTCTTCATGTAATACCAAGCAGTTGGTAGGATTAGAAATTCTTCCACACCATCCAGTAGGAGACGAAAAGATAAATAGATGAAAACTAGTCTGTTCATCGAGGTAAAATTTATCTGAAACCGGTCTGTGAGTGGTCTATTAAATATAAGATACGAATGAATAATGTTGAGAATATTGACAATAAGCAATTTATTTTACATTATTTTATATACTGTAAATTTCTAAGAGTTCAACTCCAAAAGTGTTATCATGTCCCCAAAACGGTGAAAGAATAACATTTCTGCAGGGCTTCAAAAACGGCCGGTCACCGATCAATGACCGCCGATCGATTCAGTTAGGACATTGACCTTAGTTTATTCGGAGTTACCGTTGTATTGTATTGACCGCCGCTTTTTTGTTTTCTGTGATAACTTTGATAGAGTAAAATCAGTAAATACTTGAGCAGCAGTGATTTTTCTGGCAGAATTTTAATTGATTTGGGGCTACTGTCCTTTCTTGGTGGAATAAAAAAGGACTAGGATAATTCATATCAGGCCTTTGAATCGACGGAATATTTGGGATATCACAATATGTGAAAAGTCACATTGGTCTCCTTTCAAGCAAAAGCTAGCCTCGCCGTTGTAGAAAGGGGCAACGTATTCTGTATTTAGGCACGTTATCCGATGGCTCATTTGGATGCAGATGTTGTGGGTGCTTAAAATCACAGTTTTGTTTCTTAATGCGCAGGTCCCGCCGTGAGAGAAAGGGCAAGGAATAGTGCTTTTAGGAATTTGATTAGCATTGTTCTTTCTTATAGAGGGCTGCTGTGTTTGCAATCTTGAATTAGGTATTATGTTTCTATGCACATTAATAGTTCCTTTCTGTGTACTCGGGCGTGCATCTTTGGTGTGTGCTAATTGCTACAACTGCAGTGGCGTTTGTATTCAAAGTAGCATGTTGATTTTTATCACTGGACGAAGGGATTTCAATAACAGTTGAGCTTGACGGATTCATTTTCAAATTAGTAGGTAACTTGTTGGTAAAAGTATAAGGGAATCATCTGTTATTAATAAGGTCGTCGTACCCCTTTCAACCCTTTTTTCAATTTTAATATACAATATTAATGGAAAATATCATTTTTTGAAAGGGCGAGGTGAAGGAAAATGACCAATGCAAAAAATCTTCACAAATTATCCAATATAGCGGCCGTTAGTTAGCCTACAATTGCTTAGTGTCGTAAATGTCATAACTCAAGAACCAATTATCAAAATCTAATCAATGATATATTTTTAGAAAGCTTAGAGCCTAAACTAGTGCCAGACGCTCTGTATGTTTAATTTTTCAAGTACTTTATGATGCAATTTGTGAAATTCATCATTGATGAA
Organism: Paramuricea clavata; assembly: GCA_902702795.2. Lineage (NCBI taxonomy): Eukaryota > Metazoa > Cnidaria > Anthozoa > Malacalcyonacea > Plexauridae > Paramuricea > Paramuricea clavata. Next base: position 6,798 of record CACRXK020000736.1, on the reverse strand, counting down.
AAATATTGAAATTTGAAGAGTGTCAGGCACTAGATCATGTTATATGCCAAATATGCCAAATATCAATCTTCTACATTAAATAATTACAAACTTACGGTGTCACAAAAATCGCCGACACATGTCAAACTGGAAAAAACGTTTTGTTTACTGCTAATGTGCCTCTTAAAGCTTCAGAAGCCTCCTGCTCTTCATACACAATATCTAACTTCTCTTGAGCCTCATCTATATACTTTTTTTCTCAGATGCCCTATTGGTTTTCGTCTATTTTTAATTGTTTCTCTATTTTGTTGGCGAAAATATAATTTGTGATTCATCATATACTGTTGGCACGTCCAGCATGGTTAATCTTACAGTGGTGACTAGTTTTCCTTTCCAACATTTATCTGAGCTAGTATTTCAACATTCAGGCATTTCTTGGTATCTAATGAGATGGCAGAAACAACACCATTGTGCGACAGATGGCCTCCTCTTTGCCAAGCTCCATCAAGGGAAATTCCACATTTCTCCTTTGCCATTTCTACAAGCCTCTTTACCAATCATGGCATTGTTTAGCATGCTGTCATTTGCCAACTGTTTCACAACAGGCAGCAGCTTTTTGTTTAGCATTTTTGTAAAGTTCCGGCGGGTTTGTGGTGATGCCCTGAGGGCATGTTCATGAATTTGGTGAATGTTACCATAGTATTATGGCCTCGACAAATTTCTCTGAATGTCAGGAGGCCAATGACTGCTCTCGCATTAACTTCATATGATGGCCTTGTTTGTGAAGTATGGAAGCACTCCATGCTATCACATTGCAGGACAATGTAATGGGAGAAGCTTTCTTCTTTTTATGTCAACATGGGAAGTGATGTTGTTCCCACACTCAACATGACTTCCCATGCACAATTTTGAAAAACGTGCAAAAATACTTGAGTGCGGGAACGAGCCTAAAGCCTGTTTTCCACTTCAACGGTATCGTAACGTATCGTAGCATTTTCTTTTGTATGGAAGTAATTAGTTCCACTCTAGTGCTGAAGAGTAATTAGTTCCATTCTAGTATAGTGTAAGCTGATTTAGGAGTATCAGATTAAAGATTAAAGTGCTCACGAAACAAAGAAATACACTACGCTACGGTACGGTTCAAGTGGAAAACTGATTTTAACCTAAACAAAATCCGGTCCGGAAGGCGAAGAACCAAACTATCTGTGGATAATATTGATACAGTTAGAGATCTTTTTTAAGAAAATCCACCCGCGGAAGAGTGGAGCCTGGAAAATGTGACCTACAACTTACAGCCGGACCGGAAGACGGAACTAATCGTTACATGACTGTCTCAAAAAAGACTCCAAAGAACGAAACTTGTATACACGGCGGAAGGGAGATAAGGATGGTAGAAGAAGTGTCCAGTGCGTGCTTCGTAAGTCAGACCACCGGAGTGACAAATGTAAATCATGTGTTACTACGGAGAAACGGAAGACGTTCTTTGTTGAGAATAAGTTGTGTTTCAACTGCGCCTCAACTGGACATAGAGGCAATGAAGTCTCGTAGTCGTGGGTGCTTTCACTGTGGTGCGAAACACCATACAATTAGTCTGTGCACCCAAGATAAGAGTGGTTCCCAAGATAAAAATGAGGAACAGGGTCCAGTGTTAACCAGATTTACTCCAGCAATAGACAAGCCGACTCTTCCAGCAGTAATACCAGTTAAATATCTGGGCATCTTTAGATACTGGTTTTAGAAGGAACTTTATTTTGAGGCTGCCAAGAAACTCAACCTGCGACCTGCGCGCCTTAAGACAAAAAAGATTATTACACTCAAAAATTCGACCAAGCAATTAATGCCCATTTTAGAAATTATGATTGAGTCGTTGATGGCAATACCCGGGAGGAGATCGAGCTGACGGGGTCCAAGTTAAATGGGTTTTATATGAATCCAGAAGAGAAGTATCCCATCCACACAATCCTTCGTATTGGTGACAAGACCGATTGTAAGATTCGAACAGAGGAACTCTTCAAAGGTAACCTGGGAGATCCCATAATGGAAGGATCTACATTTGGCTATGTCCTTCATGGCGGTAATCATTCGAGTAAACAGTGCATGTTTACAAGTGATACGAGCGATTACGAGAGATTATACAATCTGGACGTCCTGGGGTCGAAGACCGAAGCGAGGATGACCAGTTAAATGTTTATCAAGATTTTCAGGAGAACATAACCAAGACAAGAGAGGGGAGATACGAAGTCGAGGTACCATGGATACCAGGAACTATCTTGCGAAATAATAACCTGGAGCCAAGCAGAAAGCGACTCAACAACGTTTGGAAGGAAATCAACCAAGACGAAGATCTGAGAAAAGATTACGAAGAAATAGTCATGAACCAACTAAATTACGGCATCGTAGAAATAGCACTAGTGCAACCTACGCGAGAACGCTTAATTTACATGCCCCACAAGCCGGTGATGAAAGAAAATGCTACGACTACAAAAGTAAGGATGATATTTGATGCCAGTATGAAGCCACATCCGATGGCAAACCGTGTCGATGAGTGCATGTTCACTGGTCCAACTCTTCAACCACTCCTGTTGGCGGATATCATGGTCAGAGCAAGGTTGCCTCCAACATCGTTTTGATAGATATTCAGAAGGGATTTCTGCAAGTTGGTATTAAGGAGAAAGACCGGGATGCCTTTAGATTTCTGTTTAACATCAATGGTAAAGAGGAACATCTTCGATTCACAAGAGTACCATTTTGGATGGAGGCAAACTTATTCATGTTGGGAGCAACGATGCAATACCATCTAGATCGACAGCCAGCTGAGTATGAGACAGCCGTTGGAGCGTTAAGAGAAAACACATATGTTGACAATATGATGAAGACGGGGAGTGATATGTTGGAGCTGGAGAAGTTTAAGCAAGAAGGGACTGAAATCTTGGTCTTGGACAGTGGAATGTTTCCCATGCACAAGTAGGAGTCCAACGTGAAATTATTGGAAAGCAAAGGAATGCCAAATCTCTCAAAGATTCTGGGTCAGACCTGGGACAAAAGAGATTTACAGATTTATTGAAAAAACAAGCTTACAATTGACATATTACATTAAATTTACATAAATAGTTATATATATAATAAAGAGAAAGTGAATTTTTATAGAAAGCGAGTCTTGTGCAGTGTCCAAAGTAGCTGGAAGCTTTCGAGTTGGGCACTGCCTACAGTTTGTAATGAATTCAAAAAAAATTATGTAAATGTCACAGACCATGTGTCATCCTGGCTTTAGAAAGAGAGATTTTGTAATACTATTGTGAAATTAATAAGATTTGACTATATTTCTTCTTAAATTGAAGTATCGAGTATGGCTCTTTAAGACTAGTTTCTATACTTTCCCAAATTTTTGATGAAGTGAATGCGAACGTTTGAATTCCATAATTAGTTCTTACCTTTGGTCTAATAATATTATAGTTACTAACAAATCTGGTATAGTGTGAATGACGGAATGATGCGGCAACAATGATATCAGAGAGTATTGTAGGTACTTTTTCATTCATATTAATAATTTTAAAGGTGAAAACAGCTATTTTTAGTTTAAAAACATTATCAATTTTAAGTATACCCAGTAGGTCATAGTATGCTGAGGCATCTTCATAATTCCCTATAAAAAATATTTTCCTGATACATTTATTTTGGCACGATTTTAACTTTTTTAATTTTGTAGCATACGTATTACCCCAACTCATTAACCCATAATTAATATACGGAAAAATTAAACTATAGTAAACCTGCTTTAGCATATTCAGATCAATACAGTACCTAAGTTTACTAATTATTCCCGTGTTTTTTTACTATCTTATTGTAAATGAATGGGAGTAACCGGCCTTTTTTTGAGTAAAATGTGTTAAGAGGTAAAATGTCAGCCATATTGAAACGTCATTGTTACCATAGCAACGGTTATGACGTCATTTTTGTGAACAATTTTCAACTCTTAGAAGATTGCTCAATATATGTGAATAGAAACTAATCAGAAACCTCTCTTCAAAAAATTAAATCTAAATCACAATTTTGTCATATTTTAAAAACTGTAGGGAGCCACCTTAAGTTTAGATTTAATAAAAATATAAGGAACATTCATATTTTAGGGGAGGGTGAGACAGAGTTTCACAAACCTCCCTTATTCTTAGATTGAGCAACCTCCGGTTGAGGGTCACGGGATAGTGCAACTAGAGAAAAACAACGTGACTGTGAAATGTTAGTTTATGACGTTTATTTTAATAATATATCAAAATACATACGAGTTTAGTGAAGGTCTTTTATTCGAAAACAAAGATCAGCTTAATCAGAATTTGTTTTCCTCCAACTCGAATTTTAACAACTAGTATTGGGAGGGATTGTTTCGTGTGCAGGAAAGTGCCCCAGTTCACCGTCTCGTGCAAGTAAGGGACAGCCTGAAAGAAGTGTTCGGGAATAATTGCGTTGTAGGATTAGGTCATGATGTTGAATGGCCACCTCGGTCACTAGACTTGACTCCATGCGACTTTTTTATGTGGGAATATCTGAAGGATAAAGTGTTTTCGACTCCCCCTCGAAATATGGAGAATTTACGGCAGAAAATAATCGAACAATTTATTAATGCCTTACGTGAGCAGCCTGCAATCACCAGAAAAGCAGTGCGCGATATGCACAAGCGCGCGGTAGTTTGTGTTGAGAGGAATGGAGGCCACGTTGAAGGACACCGCGGTGCTTGACATCCTACATTACTTTTGATGAACAATTATGACACTCGTATTAAGGCTCACACGCTGCGTTAAATTAATGAACAAATATTAATTAATATTTTTTTAACATGTTGGGAAAATCGTTTGATTAAATTAAACAATCTGCCATGCATAATGACATGTTATATTAAACACTCGTGGGCTTAGCAAAGTTCTCCAGGCATTCAAATTATAGCAATTGTTGATTTCTGAAGGTCTCCTTTTTTATAAAACACACTAAACCAAAATTTTGAAAACTTGCTGTAAAATGACTTTTAAAAAGATTACATTGTCTGGGCTATAGTTAGCGATTTCATTAAATGCATTAATTAATCCACGACTTTGTTCGCAAGGTCATTATGGGCTCCACCGCGCTCAAGAGATAATAACTTTGTCTTAATGTATTGAATTTCCTGCATTGAGTATACAGACACTTCTGTTTAATTTAACACGAATTGAGTTGATATCGTCGGACTTAACTCTTGTTGAGTTAATACACGGGATTCTAAAATCGTCATATCGAGTTTTACACCCTCTAAATCAGAGATTATATTACTGTTAGCACAACTACAGGGACATCACATGTGCATACCTTAGGTAGCGAACCATCATCACTCACGTCACAGTTAGCTGCCACGTCGCGCTCGAATGGATTTGTCAAACTCGCAAATTTCTGCTTCAAGTAGTGCTCATTATCAGCTTGAATCATAAGCTAAAGTGTTCATTATCAGCTTGAATCATAAGCTTTTGGAATGACCATACCATTTAATAGTAAATTATTTATATTAGACGACTTGATTAAGTCGACTCAGACGATAAAGACGTCTCCTAATACATATAATATATGGCTAATATATAGCTCACGATTTCACAGTCCACTTGCTAATCCCATGACGCGATTTATAATACATTTCAACCTATAAAATATCTCACTCCCACAATATGCTTGGATTGTGAATTTCACTTTTGCTTGTGACTGTATACTTCGAAATTATCGTCGTCGTCAGTTTATATATTTATATATGGTTTATCTATTAAAAAGATATAATAACCAATCTTACCGAATACAAAATTTGAAGAAGCCAAAAACTTGTTCCATAGCAAAGCAATACCAAAATCATATAACCAGAATTGTTTACCTTTCTACCAAGTTACGGTCTAATCTTAATTCAAGCATGAGTGAATACTAAAACGAATGCAGGGTAATTGTCAACCTCGTACCCAGGGCCTTTGCGCGGTTCAGAGGCTCTGGTACGGGAAGCAAAGGCCCTGGTAAACACTGGTCATGTGACTCCAAAAATATTGGACATTTCGTAATAATTTAGTTTTCAATCCGGGGGGAGCGGAGCCGATTGATTTTATCAAACATGGCAGCGCGAAGGAGCGACGTTTTCGAGTTTTCATATTATTATGATAAATAAAACTTTCCTAGTGAGATTTAAGTGTGGGTACTATATTATCTACACTGTTAATTTCAGGGAGTTAACTTAACTCCGGTGGAGTTATACTGTACCTCAATTAACTCCAAATGTGGAGTAAAATTAGGTTCAGAATAATACCACTGGAGTTAAATTAACTCCCTGAAATTTACAGTGTATGCATTCTACGAGCTTTCTTTCGACAAATTGTGGAATAGCTAACGGTAATACTTATCAAAGCCTAGGACGAAGATCAAACTGAGAGAAAACTAGTCGAGTGATCTGTCTTTAAACTGTCTATTTTGTATCCAATGCAGCTGCCTTGTGTGCGACGTTTTATAAAGAATTAAATAAACATTGTTGATTATTTAAAGTAATTTTTATGTATTGACCAAAGAATATCACTTGGGATTTTATTGTACTTTTATGGAAGGATAAATCAGAGGGGACATCTATGGAAACGAAATTCTTCATGTGTATTAAACATGTAGTTTATATCAAAGCACAATAATTTGAAACAATTAACTGGTCGAGTGACAGGTTGGTTTCCGTATGTATTTAATAGATAATTACTGAGGCCAACGGCATTATTCGATATATTGCAGCCAGCTGAGGCCGAAGGCCGAAGCTGGCTGCAATATATCGAATAATGCCGTTTG
>CACRXK020000735.1:59165-69418 GCA_902702795.2 Paramuricea clavata | reverse complement strand
CAACAACAATCTAATTATAGCATAGGCAGCCCACTAAACGGCTGAATTTAAATTATTAAAAACTGCAATGAACTTATAAAATTAACAAAAATAATCACAAATTAGCGAAATATATTGCAAATGTAGCTTATATTAAATCGCCACATCCGCATCCATCTCCGCAGAGGTTTCAGTGACTACAATGAGCTTTACATGGCGCTTAAAGGGTATGGGCAACGAAAATTGCTTCATCTATCTTATTGCTTCGTCTGAAAGAGCATGAAAAATAAGCCGATTGGCCGTTTAATGCTCTATTCTATCTCATCTAGTTCCGAAGTTATACGCAAAAATGTGCAAAATATAAATTGCTGATTCAGCACAACGTGTGACGTCATTAGCTGGGTAAGATGTTTATTGAATAATACACTGAAGCATAGCTCAGTTATTATGGGCCCAAATCAAATGAAATTTTGGATACTGATTGTACATGATGAGACGCATGGAGAAAACTTCTAATTTTGTTGCCAAGGTAACAATGTCGTTCCCAGGCCCCTTGCGCCAATTTTATAAAACAGCTTTATTCAAGGTACTGATAAAAATAAAATAATATCAGAAGTATGTGTACGATACCTATGCATGCCGAAAGTTTACTTGCATGATAATAATTCGAAAATGACATACCCATAGAGAAATGCAACTAGTTATTCAAAATCAGTGTAAGGGGCCTGGGAACGACTGTGTTGCCTTGACAACGAAATTAGAAGTATTTTCCCATGCATCTCATCATGTACTATCTGTATGCAAAATTTCATTTGATTTGAGCCAATAATAACTCAGCTATGCTTTAGTTTACTATTCAATAAACATACTTACCCAGCTTATGACGTCACACATTGTGCTGAATCAGCAATTTATATTTTGCACATTTTTGCGTATAACTTCGGAACCAGATGAGATAGAATAGAGCAGTAAACGGCCAATCGGCTTATTTTTTCATGCTCTTTCAGATGAAATGCAATAAAATCAATCAAATTTTTTGTTGCCCATACCCTTTAAAATACCGTATTTATCAACAAACTGACATATAATTATAAAGTATATATATATATATATATATATTACGCTCCTTCACTTCGGTGTTGTTGAGCACTCTGCGGAGTTGTTAATGGGTGTCTATCAGCGATAATGCAAAGCTCACTTCCCTTGTGGTCGTTTGAGCACTCTGGCCCCATTACGCTCTGCGCATGTCTGGATACGTTGAGTCACCGTCTTGTACCACATGCCTTGGTGAGAGCAAGTTCATGGGGTATAAATACGATTGTCTCACGTATCTAGACGTGTACCAAGCTGCACTGACGAGGCGTTGAACGCCGAAACATGCATGTCTGCAGATTGTACTATATATATATATATATATATATATATATATATATATATATATATATATATATATATATATATATATATATATATATATATATATGTGAATAGGTTTTTGGAATCATGCCTGGTATATATATGAATATAATTTTTTTATTTAAAAAATTAAAAAAGACTTCTACAGGCAATAAAAAATTTAAAAATTTTGTCCCAACGTTTCGCCGGTTAAGGCTTCTTCAGGGGAATGTTATAACTAGATCACGTCCGTTGAATATATTTTACAAAGCTAGACTAAATTTAAATAAAAAGGGTGGAATGTGGACAATAACAAGCTAAAATTTAAAATGTTGTTATTCAGGCGTATCATGCAGAATATATATTTAAATGTCAATTGTTCTACCAATGCATCCGTTTATTACGTTCCCCGCTCTTTTCTTAATTTCAAACGCCTCAATGCACTTACGCTCATCATCATTGTTTATGTTGGAATGTAGGATTCTCCAAGTTATGGTTGGCATGTCATCTTCGTTACTCCTGTGGGATTCAATATGTTCGTTACTCCTGTGGGATTCAATATATATATATATATATATATTGATTCAATATGTTCGTTAAATTCCATATATATATATATATATATATATATATATATATATATATATATATATATATATATATATATATATATATATATATTGTATATATATATATATATATATATATATATATATATATATATATATATATATATATATATATATATATATATATATATATATATATATATATATATATATTATATATACCGGGTGGCCCAAAAAAAAGTACTCCTGTTTGATTTATAATAACTTCTAAACAAGTAAAGCTATCAAACAGAAATAACTTGCATTAAATAGAGGAAGGACTAACTTAGATTTTGATATGTTACAGTTGTATTTTACTTAAAAATTCACGGAGATATTAATGTTCAAAATCGGGAGCATATTTTGGGATGTGTCTAAAATTAGCGAAAACGGCGTATCAAATTTTCACTCCAGCGTTTGTTTGCTTAATGACATATCAGGGTAAATTGTATTTCAGCGAATTGTCGTTAGGGTTTGTAAGGGATATGGCGTAGATTTAGACATCTTACATGTAAGTCTTAACTTATTGTTTCCTGAAATATGAACGTTCGAAATTATGTAAGTATTTAATAGGTCTTTGCAAACTTAAGGTACTGAAAGACCATGCAAGGCAGGCGCTTCAATTTTTCTTAAATAACCTATTTTTTATGTTTTTCATGGGTTCAAAACAAAGTTGATTATTTCTCGGTTAGAGCAGGATTAATAGATATAATAATACTTTGTTTCATAATAAACAATTTGTCAAGTGTCATTTATTTACTGGTAATAGTGCATGTTTCAGTCGGGCAAATCTTGATTAATATTTGATACGCCGATTTTTGCATATTTCAGACACATCCAGAAATATCCTCCCGAATTTAAAGATTAATATCTCCGTGAATTTTTAAGTGAAATACAACTGTAATATATCAAAGTCTAAGTTAGTCCTTCCTCTATTTGATGCAAGTTATTTCTCTTTAAAAGCTATACTTGTTTAGATGTTATTACGAATCAAACAGGAGTACTTTTTTTTGGGCCACCCGGTATATATATATATATATATATATATATATATATATATATATATATTAAGTATATTATATAAATATACGTCAGTTAGTCGATAGTGCAATCTGATGGCGATTTAATATAAGCTACATTTGCAATATATTTCGCTAATTTGCGATTGTTTTCTAATTTTACTGCAGTTTTAATTTAAATTCAGCCGTTTAGTGGGCCGGCTATAATTGTAGTTGTGATCGTTATAAAATATATCAACAACAATAGTATAATCTAATTAGCACCAGCCAATCAAATGACAGATTTAAAAAATCGTTTGTCTAATCGGCCAATCAGACGAAAAAGCCAGAATCTGGCTTTTTACATGCGCCGCGGTAAAGAATTGTATCAGGCCCTCCTTCATTCGCCGCCGCCAATTAATCCTGGCGAATGAAAACATAAGGGCCTGATACTCAGGTTAACATTATAGTAAAATCATGGCAAGATCTTGTGGAAATCTTGACATAATCATGGCAAGATTTTGAAAGATCATGGCAAGATATTGAACTATCACGGCAAGATCTTGACAACATTATAGTAAAATCATGGCAGGATCTTGTGGACAACTTGAAATGATCATGGCAAGATCTAGAAAGATCATGGCAAGATCTTGACAAAAGTGTACTTTAACTTTGTTTTTAAAATATATCAAGATCTTGGCAGGAAAATAAGAAATTCTTGCCAAGATCATAGCAAGATCTTGCCATCATAATTTCTTGACAAGATCTTAGCATGATTTCACAAGATCTTACAAGATCCTGTAAGATCTTACAAGATCCTGGCAAGATGTTCAACCTGGGCGTGCATGCAAACCAACCTTCTCCCGTAAGCCCCCTATAGTTCTGAAAGGGTTCGAGGGAGCTAGAAACTCCTTTAAATTGCTTGATCTTTTATATACGAAACACGAATAGCACCTTCCGGCAGAATTTGTCTAGCTCGCTCATCGTTATCAATAATACTTCTTTGTTTACGAATTATCTTACCAATATCAGGCGCCCGAGGATAGAACTTGCTAATAAGCGTTCAATTTGTTCAATGTTCTAGGCCTTGAAAAAATGCTTGAAGTCGTTCAACCGTACCTCGCCATAATACAATGGTATCATCCCGAAACTGAAACCAGCATTTAAGTTCAGGATAAATAGATAAAACTTGTTTATCAATTTCTTCCGCTACGATATCATCATATGAGCAAGAATTTTTCGGAATTATATATATATATATATATATATATATATATATATATATATATATATATATATATATATATATATATATATATATATATATAATAAAATAAGGTGTATAGAGGATTATTATATGGTATTCTCTGGATTTAAATGTTTTGAGCTTTCGATTCGGTACTTCGAGTCTTTATCAGAAGGTGTGAAATTTTCGCAATTACAAAATTTTAAAATTATAAAATTTAATAAAATGCCTCAATTTCTCAATTTCAGATGTAAAATGTTCCATTTTTACACAAAATGTAGTATGTGAAATTTTCGAAATTGCAGGTAGATGACCCTCCCAAAATGAGTTCCACATATATACCTTCACTATGCTGTGCAGTTATCGAAAAGACAGCCAATCCAGAATTTTTTAATGCACTTTTAGATGCTGGTGATTGTCTCTGGAAACGACCACGTTATGGATGTTATTTCATCATGTGAACAAAGGGGGAGAAATATGCAACTACCTGACCCATGTAGAGTATCATTTTTCAAGGAAATATTTTCACCCTGGCATAGTTTTGCTGCTGATAAGGTCTCCACCGAACTGATATACAACCAAATAATATTCTCAATAAAATCTGGAGAATATAAAATACATGAGGTAATATGTAATTTCAAAATATTCTCACAATAGCCCTATATACCTCTATAACTAATGTTCTTTTAAACGATGCTACGAGTGCAATATAAATGTGCAAAGGATTTAAACTTCTAGTAGTAGTTGTTCATGCTGTAGTTAAAAAGTTAACCGTTCTACTTACTAGTTAAAAAGTTAACCGTTCTACTTTAAGTTAACCGTTCTACTTTAACGAGTTCTACGCAAAATGCCAATGCTATATCGAACAGTGTAATGTAATAAAGCTTATTCTTAAACTAAAGATAAGTGAAGCATAGACTGCACCAATTGGTGCCTCTCGCATTGCGATTGTGTTGACAGGAATACAGCCTATTCTTTAGTGGGTGCGGAGGGACTGTGGGCGGCCGATTGACGGGAGCCTCTTGAAGTTGCGTTACGTCACTGAAGAGCAACAATAGTCATATAGACGCGCGACAGTGTTGCACTACTATATAAAATCTGGTATGCAGACACTGTTATTTGATCATAACTTTTGCTATTTCGTACAGGATGAAATTTTGGGGAAAATAATTGCAGTCCACTGCTACTTACTGTACGGTGTTAACGCAAACAAGAAACAAATTGAGAACGTCACCAGATCATTTCATATTAACAGCATCAGGGACTCGCCATCAAAAGGTAGACATGAATGGGCACAGCTAGTTGAAACGTGCTTTGCAAAGGTATAATAAAATAATGAATAACAGCATACTGCCAGTGGCGTAGCCAGTACGATAATTGGGGGGGGGGGCATATTCATATATTCGTGTTCTGCTTTATTAATTTCTTTTGAAATCAATTGTTTTTATGGTATGTGAACACGAATATATGAATATGGGACCCACCCCTCACCCCCACCCCCAATTATCGTTCTGGCTACGCCACTGCATGCTGCATTAACCTGGGTCTGGCTTTATCTGATATCTAGATGGCATGATATATAACTGAAAACATGATCCAAACTAAATTTCAGGTCAAAGTTGAGAGGTCTATTTCAATATCCTGACATTTCTTCCAACAACTAAACGCAGCCCATTCAGATCTGTGGAGCAAGGTGCCCAAAATATTGTCCTTATACTATATATCCATTTCATCTTTCTTACGTAGAAGTTCCTTCAAAGAAAACGGGTGAATCGTATCAGAGCAGCAGGCGAAGTTGTGCACTATGCAAAACTAAACCTGACCGGACAGTTTTCTCGAATTTTTCCCTGCACATCCTCAGATTCACCAGAAGCGCAATTATCTTTGGCAATCAACTGTCTCCATGTACGTTTGTACTCTGGAAAATCATCTCAAGAGTGGAAAATTTCATTTTCGGAAATGAAGAATGTCACGTTTGAGAAGTAAGTACAGTTACAAGCTCAAAGTTCAAATCAGTTTATCGGGTCATCGTCCATATATTTTCGAAAGTTGGATACGTACCAAAGCGGGGGGTGGGGGGGGAGGGGGAGGCGGTCCGAATAGTGGGGAAAGGTGCCCCGCATGGCATTATGGAAGTCTCTCGTTTCTTTTTTTGTTTTCGTTAATTGGTATACGATAAAATACTTATTGACTGGAATCGAGGGAAAAAGCAATATGTTTGGCAGACCGAAGAGTGCAAATGTTTCTCGAGGCGAAGCCGAGAGAAATATTGGCAATCGAGTAGTGCTAATTAGTATTCTTACTATTATTATACCATAGTCGAATAAATATGAGGGAAACATGTCAGAATTACAGGCTGTAAACCTACATCACTTTATTACCAGTATTTCATTTCCTATTGGATAACCCTCTGTTTTTCAGGTATTTTAAACAGTTATCATCTCCAATGCCTCATTTTCCTAATAATTTTGCACTGCTGAAAATATTATAAATAAATGTAGGAAAAAATAGCACCGTTCGACATGGCGTATAATTCGGTATACTATAAAGAATGTTGTCACCATTTTCTAGTAGTTCATATAGATATATATATATATATATATGTGTGCTTTTCTAGGTTCAAAAATGAAACGATGGGAACTGTTACAATTCACACTATATACACAGAAGCAAAACAAATAAAATCGGTGAAAGGTGAAAAGATTCATGAACTTTTGAATTTCTTTTTAACGGGTTTGCGGAAACGTTCTCGGTATCTACTGGCAGTATTAGATCGCTCACAAACAGGTAGGATGTTATTTGTTCTATATATATATATATATATATATAGCTTAAGATTTTGGTTTACGAAACACAAGTTGTGGGAGGATTACATATACCTTGTATGAAACAGACTGTTGTGGTTTTTTGAGGTAAAACGAAAAACTATATATATATATATATATATATATATATATATATATATATATATATATATATATATATATATATATATATATATATATATATATATATATATTAAGTCAGGTGTACATCACATCGGTATCAGCGATCATAGCTTAATCTATATACACAGGAAAATATCTATACCACGTAAGCAACCACAGATTATCAATACGCGACAGTTTAAAGTGCACCTGACCTCAATTCTTTTTATAATTTCATTCTGAAGAACTTCTGAAATTATATAATAACTTATTTTGAAGATTTTCGTTTGCACACTTTGTCTCTGAGTTATTTCAGTTTTATTGATATGCAGATGTCCGGAATTTACGTCACAAATGCATAATGACTTAAAGTAAAAGCTTGTATATCGCATTCACTATCGAGTTTAAATCATTAAAATCCATAGTGAAGTTGTGGGAGGATTACATATACCTATGTAAAACACCATTTAGCCTTTTTATTTCATGATATTTAACTGTACCTTACATTCTTTGATCGGTCATTACTCACATGTGACGTAAATTCCGGACATTTGCATATCAATAAAACTGAAATAACTCAGATATCCATTGAAAAAGGCGTATTTCCTGATGACCTTAAAATTGCATGCATATCTCCTATACATAAAGGGGATAGCAAACTAGATTGTTGTAACTACAGACCAATATCTATTATATCTGTAGTAGCTAAAGTGTTTGAAAAGCTTATCTCCAGGCAACTCAATGGGTATTTGGAGTCTAACCACTTGCTGTCGGACAGTCAAACTGGCTTTAGGAAAAAGAGTTTGACTACAACTTCCCTTTTGAATAATACGAACAAATGGTACATCAATATGGATAATGATCTTTTAAACGGAATTATTTTTCTCGATCTAAAAAAAGCTTTCGACTGTGTCGACCATGATATTTTGATAAAAAAATTGTCTTACTTTGGCTGTAAAGGAACCACTTTAAATTGGTTTAAATTATATTTAACGAATAGAAAACAAATGTGTAAAGTAAATCAAGTGACATCCCAACCTCGAATAATTCGTTGTGGTGTACCACAAGGTTCAAATTTAGGCCCAATATTGTTTCTTATTTATATAAACGACTTGCCTAATTGTTTAAGAACGACTACAGCCAGTTTGTTTGCAGACGATACTAATCTGACAGCAAGCGGGTGCTCGATTATAGACATCCAAACAAAATTAAACAATGATTTGGAAAATATACATCACTGGTTATTGGCCAATAAATTAACTCTCAATAAGGACAAAACTGAATATATGATAGCCGGGTCTAGGCAACGGATTAGCAAAATTGAAGGTGATCCAGAAATTAAATTAGGAAATTGTAATATAAAAAGAGTGAAAGAAACAAAAACTTTAGGTGTCATTATTGATGATCAGCTAAAATGGAATGCACATATAGATAATGTCGTTACCAAGGTATCAAAGGCCATAGGCATGATTCGACGAATGAAAAATGTTGTACCCCAGTCAACATTAATTTCAGTTTATAATGCAATAGTACAACCTCACTTTGACTACTGTAGCCTTGTTTGGGACATTGGTAATGTTTACTCGCTTGAAAAGCTGCAGAAAATGCAAAACAGGGCTGCAAGAGTTATTACTGGTAGGTCGTACGAAGTTAGGTCCGAGACTATTTTACAGGACTTAGGCTGGCAGCTACTGATAGAAAATTGGAGAGAGAATAAGGCAGTTTTTATGTACAAAGCCAAAAATGGCAAATACCTGACAACAATTACTGATATCTTTAATGTGAAAAATAATGAAAATTATAATTTACGCAATAACGATTGTGACTTTTCGATAAAAAAGCCTAAAACTAATTTTCTTAAAAAAAGTATCGGCTACTCAGGAGTAAAGATTTGGAATGAACTGCCAACAGAACTTAGAGATAATGGTATAACATTAACAAGATTTAAAGCGCTGCTCCGAGACAGACAAACGTAGATTGTTAAAGTTTTTAATGTTTTATTATAAGGGTGGGTGGGAGGACTGAGTGAAGGAAGGGGGGGGGGGATTATTCGTGTGTTATATTTATATATATATATATTCGTATATTTTCATTATTTTCTTCCCTAATTATTAATCAACGGCCCCTTGAAAATCAGCTACAAGGAACTGTAGATAAACTTGCTGAAGGGCTACCGTTGTATATGTGTGTAAATAAGATTAAATAATAATAAATAATAATAATAATAATAATAATAATAATAATAATAACAACAATGACGACGACGAAGACGAAGAAGAAAACAGCGGCAGCATTATAGTAGCAGCAACAACGGTGACAAGCAACAACAACAACATCAATAACGACAACGACGACGACAACAACAACGGCGGCGACAACGATAAGAACAGCGGCAGCAATAGCAGTGACAACAACAGTAACACGCAACAACAACATCAACAACGACGACGACGGCAGCAACAAAATGAAAAATCTTCTTTAATAAAAACATTAATTAATTTTTATCATCACATTAATTTTCATTTCATAACCTTTTGACCACATGCAGGTATCAACAGTGGACGACTGGAAATTTCCTCTGGTGATCTGATTGTACTAGACAAAAACTGCAACGGTGAAACCATAGAAGTAACTGGACGAGGCCATGGTACATGTCAAAGAACTGGCTTGTCAGGAGATGTTTCTGGTGGAGTATACTATATTATTCCAGTTATTGAAGCTCCAAGTGAATCATTGCTTGTAAGTTTGCACACGCAATTTTTCATGCAATTTCTCTTGCAATTTTTGAATAAAAGCCACTGTTAATACATTCCAAGCGGTACGACACTGAGCATTGGCTTTCACATATCACTTCAGCCGAAAGTCGTAGAAATACCAGCAGCGAGGGGCGCACCTTCTCCAATGGACGTTTTCCCTTATAACTAAAATTTTGATCTAGACAAAATTTTCATCATAGCCTGAAAGAGCATGACAAAAATTACTAGTAATATTCCAAAGTTTCGTTGCGAAATGTTGTAAAATGCGGATAATATAGCCTTGCGAAATTTGCCGTTTTTCAGTCATTTTGTATTACGCACGGGAAATTGACAGCCCAATCGGG